>APFE030972620.1:137928-168096 GCA_000404065.3 Pinus taeda
AAAGTCTATATGTTCCAAACTAGTTGCTCATGGCAATGGTGGAGGCTTATAAAGGAGAAGGAGTCTCCATGAATAGGTGAAGGATGAGCTTTCCCCCAAGAAAAGAGGGTGACCAGGCGAACAAACATGCCAGAGAAAGGATGGCGACTTTTACAATGCTAACAGCCAAGTCTGGAGTCATCTGGAAGGCTGGCTGTTAGAACAAACTCGCCTAAACAGGATCAGCGCGGGTACAAAACTGGGATGGCGCGCTGATATCGCAACTTAATTACAGGAGAGGTCCGGTCAGCGCGTAGTGATACAAGCGGAGGGCGCGCTGTTCGTGAAATTCGACCAGCGCGGAAAACACGTGTGCTTCCGCGCTGGCAGTGCACCAGCTAAACTATCACCCGCCAGTCAGCGCGTTTATTTTAGGAACAGTCGCGATGACCCAATTAACTTAAGCAAAGAGGGTTTTTAGCCATTTCAGAGAGCATAAGTATGGTGAATGTGATCTTATGACACAGTAGGGAGAATGATGGGGTAACAGTGACATTTTACTGTGTAACAGTCCACTCCAATACAACGCACTCACTTCACTCTGAAATCAGCGTAGAAAAGAGGCTAACAAAAGGATTAAAATAAGTATTCTAGGACAGTGAAGGAAGGGAGAAAGGAGCTAAGGTAGAAGGGACTATTTTTCTAGAGTCAACACAGACACACGTGTGAGAAAGGAAGGGTATGCCTGCGGTCATTATAGTAGGAAAACACAGTGACATATCTCTCTGTTTTTGCACTAGTAAACAAGGCCTATAAGGCCTCCCAATCAAGCAAAGAGGAAGGTCACTCAAGCAAAGAAGGAAAGAGGCTACAACAACAAGTAAACCATCACATGAGAAAGAATTTAGGGTTGTTGGACAATCACATCCATTATGCACCTACAATTTGAAGATGGAGCTCATTTGGTTAAGAAAGTGAAGGAATCATCATATGGAAATGTTCTCATCAAAGGCTTGTCCTATAGAGCAAGTATAACAAGACCTACCAACAACTAAAAGAATAACGAAGTGTTGGAAGAAGGAATACGAAGTGCCAGAAGAAGTACTGGAAGAAGTGCTGGGAAATAAGGTGTGGAAAGAAGGAAGGACTTGACTTGTGCTTGCAGGATACTCTTGTTAGGGATCTAGGGTTTGGCATTGATCAATAGAAGCTTCAATAAGAGAAATTCACTAAAGGGTTTTCCTCTCAAGAGAAGAGAGGTTTTGGCCCTAGCAGAGGGCCACTATCTTGTGTTCTTGTTTTTATGTTTTGGTAACATTTTGATGAAGTACACACATATGCACTAATAAGAAGAAGAAGAAGAATATGCTAACAAAGAAAAGTAAAAATACTCCACAAACTATTATCAAGTATCAAAGAATCACTCTACACTACTTTTCCCTAGATTCTTCAACATGGTATCAGAGCTAAGGTGACACATCAAAGAAAGGGCAACTAAAGAACACTCATCAAGGAGAAGCATCTACAAAGTTGAAGCATCAAGCCTATAATTCTCAATCACTTCAAGGAAAAGAAGGGTATACAATCCATCATTCATCAAGGATGTCTACAAAGCTAGAAGAAGAGCCTTACATAAAGGCACCTACAAAGAAGACCAGATTGAAGCAGTACCTACATCAAGCTACAAGTCTTCAAGAAAATCTCATCATCAAGCAAGTCCACTTGGAGAAGGAAACTTGAAGAACATCAAATTCCAAGGAAGGAAACCCATCAAGTCTTCAAGGAGGAAGCAAATCCATCACATCTCAAAAATTTATCAAGTACATGTCCCCTTCTCGATATACATCAACATCTTTTTGGAAGGAAAGAAATAAATTGGTAGGTACCGATAACTTTCTTGCTTGGAAGAAGAGGACTGATCTACTTCTCAAGGAGAATGAAATCCTAGAACATGTCAAAGGGAATATCACTATCCCTGCTAAGGAACAAACTCAAGCCTTCGCCAAGTACAATAAGGATGAGACAAGATCTCAAAGGATTATGGTAAAATCAATCAAAGACTCTCTCATTCCCTATGTCTCTAAATTTGAGACATCGAAAGAAATTTATGATAAACTAGTAGAGCTATTCTCGATATCCACAGTTGAAGAAGTAATATCTCTGAGGAATGAATGGTACTATATGAAAATAAAAAAGGAAGGAATAGCTCCCTACTTCATGAAAATATCTGAAATGAGAGATCAACTTCAAGAACTTGGGGAAGTCATGTCTGACATAGAGATTACAACTGTAGTACTCAATGCTCTACCTGAGGAGTGGGGAAACTTCACATCAAGCATATATGCCAAGAAGGAAGAAACCACTCTCAGTGAAATGTGGTCTTTATGCAGGACAGAGGAAACTAGACTTAAGGAAAAAGAATATGTGGGATCAAAGGAGCAAGCATTTGCTACCATGGCCAAGAGAAAGGGTAAATTTGGCAAGTTTGGTCCACAAAGAACAAACAACAAAGACATGTCCAAAATCCAATGATTTGGATGCCAAGAATATGGACACTAAAAAAGGAATCGTCCTAATCTTAAGAATGACAACAACAACAAAAGAAAGAGGTAAGAAGCTCACATAACTCAAGAGATGAAAGAAGAAGGAAAGTAGCAAAAGAAGAAAGATCCTCTAGATCTCTACTATGACTAGGTCAAACTCTTTACTTCTGGACTTCTTTCAAAGTTTTGAGTAGTATACGAGAATGTAGAAATAGAATAATAATGCATGGCTAGAACCATCCTTTAGAATCTAGAAGAAAGATGTACATAGAGTTCTAGATACTCATGAAGATGTAGCATTTATAATAAGAACAAAATGCATGGGTAGAAATATATTCTAGAATATAGGAGCATGATAGTTATAGCTCAAGATATTCATGTAGAAGAAGCATACCTAGTATAGTACCTCATCCATGATGAAATAAAAATTTGATCATGATTAAGAATCTTAGAAGACCTCCATCATGAAAAAGAAAAGAGACGTTTGCAAGGAAAGGATCTTTAAGATCCTATGATGGAATCTTCAAAATAAGGTTCATGAACCAAAGTAGATGTCTCATTGGGAATCCAATTCATGGGATTAAAGAAAAGGGATGATATGCAGGCAAGCTAAGATGAAGCAAGAAGGGCCACACCAAAGGATGATAAAAGGAGAATTAAGATGAGGTATGTATACATCACAAGTTTAGTCATGTTATCATTTGTATATTATTGAGTCATGGTAATAGTTCTATAACATGACCAAGTATGAAAGAATCTCTTTCACCAAGAACATTCTGGAAGGCATGTACTAAAATGAAATGAAGGTCAACAAAATAATATGCTTACATAAGGAGCATAAGATTGTTGATTGAGAAGCAAAAAGAAATGTTGACAAGTCCAATAAGCAAGCAATCAAGGAATGCTCTCACGGGAAGCATTAGATGGTTGACCTATCTATCTGATAAGAAGCAAATGAAGAAAGAGATCAAGCATGTGGAAGAACACCATGATCACCAATAATCAATGTCTGATAAGATACTTTGAAGATATCCCCCGAAAGAAGGCATGACAACTCTGATAAAGGAAGAAAGGACTCTTGACACCTTTGAAGGCCTTGGAGATATAAAAGGTGCATATAGCTATTTCTACTCTACAGAGATGTCATGAGTAAGAAGCCATCAACAATATAAAAAGCAATGTTGAAGCAATATCAGGATGAAGTCATGATGGGCTACTAGGTCAAAGCATGTAAACATGCAAGTACAACAAAGCATCCATGAGAAGAATATTCTGAAGCATGGATAAGATGACAAAAGAGTAGCCAAGATAACAAGAAACCCTTATGAATGACAAGAAGGTCACTTTCCATGAAGGAAGCATGACATGACAAACCAGGGAGGAAAGTGATCGATGGATGGTGCCCTACCTAGAAGAAGTCCGAACAAATACTTTATGACATCAAAGAAAGGAATAAGATCAAGTAGTTGAAGGAAACCCAAAGAAGAAGTTGTTGATGAATGAAAGAGTCCCTAGTTAAGAGGGAGATCTGATAGGTCCCTTATCAAGAAGGAGTTTTGGATCACCTCTGATTACAAAGTAGTGACAATTGTGTTTTCCATTTCATGGGTCATGCACTAGACCAGGACTAACAATCATAAGTCTAGATGAAGGCCATGAATGGAAATGTAGACACAACATTCTTGTCTTCACTTGGGAAGAAAGAATGGGACGATTAGGTAATCATCTGGCATCCGATACTCTTTGAGGATGTGTAGGGAATCCAAGACAAGAGTAGGCAAGAGGGCCGATATTATTTGAGTGCTGGGAACCCAAGATAAGAATAGTCCTAGAAGGCCATACTCGTAGAACACCCAGGTGGGCATGTACCTTGAGAGACAATGATGAAGGTGTCTATAAATCACTGGTCTCGCCAGCATTATAGCTCATGGTCTCGTAGAGAGATGGAGTTGTTAGTCAAGGCCTTGAACTATGACAATGCTGGTGGATATGATGCTATAATATATGGATTGTTAATCCTATTTCTCTTTTTTGAACTATTCAAGATTGATAATAGCCAAACACCTTGTAATGTTGTATGAATACCTCCCTAGTTAACAGGGAGTGTTGAAGGAAATGTAACTAGGTTCAGTCTTCATAAATGTACTTTTGATATTTGTATTTAATCAAGAAAAGAAATATTATTTTTATAATATGGGTCAATGAGTTTCTTGCTCATTGGAATAGGTCTAGCATTATTTAAAGTGTTATAGGTGAGTCAAATAGTCAAAAGAAAAAGGTTGAAGACCTTAAGGGCATGTTACACCTTGTATAAATATGTACTAAAGTAAAAGAGAGAACCTCCAAGCAAAGTCAAGTCTCCTCCTATGATAAAGAAGCTCCTTTAAGCATGCAACTCCACCAAAGAACCATCCTAAGTATACTCTTCAAGTCAGCCTACAAGCAGTCAATCAAGTTGGCCGACAAGTTGGTCTAAGAGGAGGGACGATCCTCTATTTATAGAGGTTGTCCACTCCAATACAATGCACTCACTTCACTCTGAAATCAACGCAGAAAAGAGGCTAACAAAAGGATGAAAAGAGGTCTTCTAAGACAGGGAAGGAATGGAGAAAGAAGCCGAGGTAGAAGGGACTATTTTTATAGAGTCAACATAGCCACATGTGCGAGAAAGGAAGGGTTTGCCTATGGTCATTATAGTAGGAAAACACAATGACATATCTATTTTTTTTTTGAGCTAGTAAACAAGGCCTATAAGGCCTCCCAATCAAGCGAAGAGGAAGGGAACTCAATCGAAGAAGGAAAGAGGCTACAATAGCAAGTAAACCATCATAGGTGCGAGAAATTAGGGCTACTAGACAGTCACATCCAGTCTACACTTACACTTTGAAGAAGGAGCTCATTTGGTTAAGAAATTGAAGGAATGATCATATGGAAAGGTTCTCATCAAAGGCTTTTCCTCTAGAGCAAGTATAACAATACTTACCAATGATTGAAAGAATAATGAAGTGCCAGAAGAAGGAAGATGAAGTGCCAGAAGAAGTGTTGGGGAATAAGGTGTAGAAAGAAGGAAGGACTTGACTTGTGCTTGGAGGATACTCTTGTCAGGGGTCTAGGGTTTTTCATTGATCAATAGAAGCTTCAATAAGAGAAATTCACTAAAGGGTTTTCCTCTCAAGAGAAGAGAGGTTTTGGCCCTAGCATAGAGCCAATATCTTGTGTTCTTGTTTTTATGTTTTGGTAGTAATTTGATGAAGTACACACATATTCACTAATAAGAATAAGAAGAATAATAAGATAACAAAGAAAAGTAAAAAATCTCCACAAATTGTTATCAAGTATCGAAGAATCACTCTACGCTAATTTGCCATAGATTCTTCAACAATAGGAACCACCTACAGGAGACACCAATCCAAATTCCTCTACTTTGTAGGCACCAACCTATAGGAGACACCGATCCCCTCTGCTACTTTGTAGGAACCAACCTATAAAAGACACCAATCTCATTTGCTTCTTTGTTAGAACCAACCTACAAGAGACACCAATCCCCTGTGCCTCTTTATTGGAATCAGCCTATAAGAGACACCAATCCCTGTTGCTGCAAATATTCATAGGCACCAACCCACTTCGTTGAGTCTATTTGTTTCTTCACAATGTTTGTTTTCTACTTCTACTTTCACCAAGTTTGCTTACTGCTTTCATCTTATCTAGCTCTATTAGTTTCTTTTTCCTTCATTAAGTCTACCCGCCCCTTCTTCCTTCACCAAGTATACTTCTCCCAAAACTTGTTGCTTTTGGATTCTTCCCAAGAATGAATTTGTACAACATGTTGTGTGTCCAATTTTTCAAATCTAGTTCTAAAATTTCTACCACAAGTACCTAGATGTTTCTTCTATGTCCCTTCTATATTTCACTATATGAAACATCTTAGAAATAAAGTAATAACAAAAATTTCAAGTTGACCCGTTTGAAGCATGTTTAGGAGAATTTAAGAAAACTAACTTCCCCGTATCATATCTTTAAAATTATACTGAAACAAGATCTAAAAGTTCTACTATAGGTACCTTGAGATATCTTCTCCATATCCTCCAAATTTTAGAGTCTAAAACATCAGAGAAAGAAATTATAGTGAAAATACCACGCTAACCCATTTCAAGTGAATTTTATGATCATTCAGGAGCCTAACTTCCTTAAACCACATCTCTAAAATTATAGTGATTCGACGTCTAAAATTTTAACCATAGGTACATGAAGATATTCTATCGTTATCCTCCAAGCTTCACATTTTAAAATATCCCAAAAGAAAAGTTATAACAAAATACCAAGCTTACTTATTTAAAGAATATTTGAAGGGCATTCAGGAGGCCTAACTTCGTTAGAGCATATATCCAAGATTATAGAAAATCAAGGTCATGAATATCCTTTTATAGCGCCTCAAAGTTTTATGGTCTGGAATATTCTAGAAGAAAAGTTACAATGAAAATGCCAATATGACTCGTTCAACCCATAAATCACATTTTTGCTTCCACCTTTAGACTCTAAGAATCACCCCAAAAATTATTTCTCAGCTCCACTTGCGACCTCAGATCTCTGCTTACTTGGATGGTATTCAAATACACTCATATGCCCTTCATTTATAGTGTTTTTATATTTACTCATGGGGCTGACTTGTAAAATTGGTTGGGTTGACCTACTTGTACTTTGCTTGGGTCATCCTAACGAAATATTTCATATCTCCTCACTCCTTTGAAATTAGAGGAAGTGTCATTTACTATTGGAAAGGTCTTAGAAAATCCTTTCCAACCATATATCCTATGCTCCCATTTGAGCTAGTTAATGGAGTAAAAATACCTTCAAATATAGGGTATTGAAAAGGGGAATCAAAATTCCAAAAGCAATATTTCCAGCAATCTTCATTTTATAATCTTTATCTTCGACATAATTAGTATCCCTCTGACTTCGACATCAATTACTACAATATTTCCAACAATACCATAATTTATCATTGATGGAAACCCTTAGTTAATTCCTTAATAATGTTGTAGAGCTCCCTTCGTTCCCAATTATCCTTGTGCTTGCAACTTCTCCCCTTTTGACATCAAAGGGAAAAGGATGCTCCCACTAATCTTGTGCTACCCCTTAATTGGAACTCTTCTTTTATCTACAACTTTTCATTTGCTTACGACTTCTCTTAGTGATTGCAACTACTCCCCTTGTCTACTAACTATTCTTATGTATACATATTATCCCCCTTTGACATTAAAGGGAAAGGGATGCTCCCCCTGAGCTTGTGCTACCTCTTAATTGGAACTCTTCGTTTGTCTACAAAGTTTCATCTATTTACAACTTCTCTTAGTGATTGCAACTACTCCCCTTGTCTACTAACTCTTCTTATGTATACATATTATCCCCCTTTGACATTAATGGAAATAGGTTGTTTTTATTTGTGGATGCAATTTCTCCCCATAATATCTTAAAAACAAAACAATTACTTCATTTGATTGCTTAGTTATTTTTCTACAACTAGCCTCCCCCTGTCAAGTCTATGTCTATATATCCCTGCATGCAACATTTCCTATCTTGTAGATCTTCTCTTGAGATTGCTCCCATTGAACTTCCTTTTACTTCTTCTTTTTGGGACTTCTTCCAAGGGTGATGTTGCCTCCTTTCACTTCTTTTAGAGAGGGAATTTTACTTTTATCTCCTATGATATTCCTTGAACATCTATTATTTATATACCATTTTCTATCTTTGTTTTGAACACATAGAGCAAGAGCACATTCTTCTTGCTTCTCTTGCTTCCTTATCCATACCTTTGTTTTTTTATTTCCATTTCTACCAACATATTCTTCTCTCCTTTGATTTAGAGGTCTCAATGTACTGGTTCTACAATTTTGGGCTTTGTGACCAAAATTACTACACTTCAAACATTTAACATGACCTAATAAGAGGGAAAATGAATTGTAATTTCCGAAATTGTTCTCATTAACACTTATAATAGTGCTTCTCTCACAATCGTTCCTTGAGATCTTATATTATCCCCTACTTCTATTCCTCATAGTCACTTATTACATATTCTCTGCAATCTATTGCCTTATGACCAAAATGATTAAATGAGAAGCAATAGCCATAAAAGAGATTTTGATACCTTGAAATAGAAGGTCTTCATGGGGAATTTGTTCTTTGAAATCCATTCCTAGGTCTCAACTAGTCTTCACTTCCTTTCCTAGTGTTGTTTTCTTTCATTTGCAGAATAGATATATCTGTTGGCCCTCTCCTTCTTTCTTGTTGTTCTTTTTATTGCTAGATCTTTTGAGAAAACCAGCATAGCTTTCAAGTTCCCTTTTGCATTTCCCTTCTAATGAAATAGAGCTTGATTCTCCCTCGAATTTTATAATATCCAAAACTTATTTTAATAAGAGGATATATATGGAAACTAAGAATGTTATCTAATGATTCAACCCATTTTAGAAACTTTAAGTTTAGATTCAACTGAGCATTTACCTTCTCTAGATCCTTTCTTAAGGATACAACATTTGCTTCTAGCTTTTCGCAATTTCTTTCCTTTTCTTTTAGCTTACTTATTAGTGTATCCTTTATTTTCTTAGCCTCTTCTAGTTTTGTCTTTAGGAGGATAATTCAAAATCATGATATTTATTTTCATATTTATGTAATAGATCCTTTAGCTCTTTATTCTTTTGCCTATATTTTTGTTTCTTTTAAGGCATTGAGAAGTTCTCCCTCAAAATCTACCTTCCCATCAACATATTCTTCCTCTGAATTTTATTTCTCTTCCTTAGTGTATTAAGCCTCCATGGTTATGAGTAGAAATTATTTTTGTCACTATCATATGCATATCTATTACTTTCTTCTAATGAGAAGCATATTTCCTTTTCATAATCATAGTATTTTCTCTTCTCTTCATGTTCTTCTTTATCGCTGTTGTTTTCCAAAATTACATGTCGACATATAAAATCAAGATGACCTATTATTTTACAATTATGACATAATAGTATCTTATTTGTGGATTTCACTTTTTCTGCTTCTTTGCATTCAATTTCTTCCTTTGAATACAAATCTTCAATTTGATAGTCAACAACTTGAGCATTTATGGCTAGGGGATCTTCTTCTATTAATTTTTTCAACTAGGGTAAATTACACCTTAGACAACTCATCTGATTGAGATGACGATTGCTTTAAATTCCTCTTTTCGAGAGGACCAAAATCACCTAAAGATCATCCCATTTGGACAAGCGAAAGTTTATTTTTGAATTATTTTATTCACTTTTGTATAATGGAATGGGCTAGCCTTAAGCACATGTGAAATTGGTTAGGTCGATCTCAACCCCAAGTGAACCCTCATGAAAGCCTATAAATAGAAGCAACCTCAAGCTCATTTCTACACATTGATCAAGCCATCTTTTGCTCCTCTTTTTTCTTGGTTCGCACAGGTCTGACAGATGATGTTTGCGCAAGGGTCCAAAGTCATAAGGTTGAAGCTCGCAAGGATCTAGGGTTTCTGTATCTCGAATGCAAGCATGTAACTGGGCTTTTTCATCCCCAGATGCATGCACAAAGTGGCTAAGGGAGCATCCAAGAAGTCTTGGATGCTCGCACAAAGGTCTAAAGGGAGTGTCCAGGGTTTCAGAGGTAGATTAGATAGTATTAGTCCCCGAACACTTGCACAAAGTAGTCAAGGGAGTGTCTAGGTAGTCCCAGACGCATGCATAATAAAAAAGAAGAGAGCGTCTGGGGGTTTGGAGCAGATCTGGGTGAGTTTGAGCTTGGATGGACACATACAGTCTTCTTGAGAGCGTCCATGCAGTCACAGACGCCCTCACACAATGGTTGAGGGAGCATCCAAGGAGTTTCAAACACACGCAGTCAATCTTTCTGAAAGCATCCTAGATTTTGATCTAAGGTTTGATAGTTGAATTTAGTTGGCTTCAGTGGTCTGATGAATCAAGGGTTTCTCTCTGTTATTTTGTAGATCTGCAATTTGTTTTTGTAAATCTCTACTGCAATTTTATGTATTGGGCTCATTGTACTCTCTTCTAAAAACTTTTTATGACGATCTAGTAAAGAAGAAGATTTGAAAGGGTTTTCCCCCTTGTGAGGTTTTTCCCTAGCCTTGGACCAATCTACTGTCTCTTATGGTTGTGATGTGGTCTTATTTTTCATTTCATATATTGTTATATATTCATTTACAGTTTATGATTGAACACATTGCTAATAATTTGATGCATTGTTAAATGATGATGTAAATTGGGCTAAAGTAATTGATACATCAAAAAACAATCTGAAAAATTAACATGGAATCAAAACTGAGGTGAAGGACAAGCCCAAAAGAAGACAAACATTGAAGCCCTCATTATTAGAAAGAAGATTTCCTAGTCAAGGTCAAGATGTCTTCCTCTACTTTCAAGGAGCATGAAAAATTGGGTGATGCATCAAACTTTGTTGCATGGAAAGTCAAGTTGGAGATCATAGCTAACAACAATCTGGAATACATTGTTAAATGATGATTTGAATTAGGCTAAAGTAATTGATACATCATAGAACAATCTAAAAAATTAACATGGAATTATAGCTGAGGTGAAGGACAAACCCAAAAAAAGACAAGCATTGAAGCCCTTATTATTAGAAAGAATATTTCCTAGTGAAGGTCAATGTCTTCCTTTACCTTCAAGAAGCATGAAAAATTGGGTGACACATCAAAATTTGTTGAATGGAAAGTCAGGTTGGAGATCACAGTTGACAACAATGATCTACTAGAATACATTCAAGGAAGGATGCCGGAGCCTCCATAAAATTCTTCCGCTTCCCTCAAAAACAGGTACAAGAAAGGTGAGTCCAAAGCAAAGCAAATTATAACTGATGGTTTACAAGATCATTTACTTACATATGTTGGGAATTTAAGAAAGTCTAAAGACATGTATGATAAGATAGTCGACATGTATGAAATCAAAAATTTGAATGAGACCGTTGCCTTGAAAGATCAACTCAAGGAAACCAAGATGAGAAAAGTAGAAGTTGTTCAATCCTACATTATGAGGATTTCTCACCTTAGAGATCAATTGTAGAGAGTTGGAGAAAATGGGCTTAACAAGGAACTAGTAGCGATGACTCTTAGAGTTTTCCCTCCTATTTGATAAACCTTCATTACTACAATAAGTAACAACAATGTCCTTTCGTCATTTGATGAAATTGTTGGAAAGCTTACTCAAGAAGAATCAAGAATGATAGCAAGAGGAAGGATTCAAATGCATGAAGAGGGAGAGCTCGTTGCATATATCACTCATGAAAAAAGGAAGAAGGGAAAATGAGGTCCATCAAGGAAGCCTCCTTCTCAAAATTCAAAAGGAATGAATGATAGATCTTATCTCATATTGCATGCTATAATTTCCACAAGAAAGGTCATTATACTCGAGATTGTCCCGAGAAGAGAAAAAGGCCACGTTACAACACCGGGAGCAACAAAAATAATAATAAAAGAACAAAAAACAATCAAAGGAATAACCATGATAGAAGATATAAAAGAAGAAGAAGTGATTCCACAAGTGACCATGAAGAATATTATCCTCCTCAAAATAAGTCAAGGGATCCCAAGTATGAAAGTAATGATGTAAATAACTCTGAATACATTCTTATTTCTTCCCTTACTAATTCTTCTCCACCGGATTCGTGGGATAGTTGGTTGGTTTATATTGGGGCCACTAATCACTTCTATGGATACAAGTCCTCTCTAATCTAGTAGAGAGGGAAACTAAGTTGAAGATCATTCTTGGAGACAACTCCACTCATCCCGTGAAAGGCTTGGGGTCCGTCAAATTTCAGTTGAACTCTGGGGAATCAGTTCTACTGCATGATGTTATGTATGTGTTGGGATTAATGAAGAATTTGGTATCTATATCCGCATTGGAAGATAAAGGGATGATGGTTGCCTTAATCAAAGGAAAATTTTTTACTTGGTCTGTTGATTCACCTATGAGAGATGCATTCACATTAGGATCAATATTTGAAGGACTTTACAGAGTCACTCAAAAGCCACTTCTAGCATTGGTTCATAATATCAATCATCTGAGCGAGTTGTGGCACCGCAGGCTGGCTCATCTTCACTATGATGTTATTCTGAAATTGAAGAAATTGGTCTCAAGTATTTTCGATGTTCAAGCTCATCGTGATGGAGTTTGTTTGGGTTGTGTGAGTGGAAAGAAAACAAGGGGACCATTCCCTTCTAGCGAGAAGAAGACAAATGACAACCTCCATCTCATTCATTCTGATATATGTGGTTTGATGCCTATGCATTCCATTGGTGGTCATCTCTACTACATCATCTTCATTGACGACTTCTTAAGAAATACATGGATATACTACCTTAAGCACAAGGATGAATCCTTTGAAATGTTCAAGGAATTCAAAGCCTTGATTAAAACTCAAACAAGAAAGAGAATCAAAGTATTTAGGTCCGACAATGGAGGGGAATACATGTCAAATGAATTCATAACATTTTATAAGAAAGAAGGAATCAAGAAGGAAACAATTGTGCCATATACTCCTGAACAAAATGGTTTAGCTGAAAGGAAGAACAAGTCTATTTATGAAGTTGCCCATGCCATGCGCCATGATCAAAAGGTGTCAAATTTCCTTTGGAAGAAGCCACACATGTTGCTATATATGTTCAAAACAAGGTGGCTCATTAAGCATTAGAAAACAAAACCCTTGAAGAAATATTCACAGGTGTCAAGCCCGATATTAGTCATCTTCATGTATTTAAATGCCACGTATATTTTCATGTGTCGATGGACAAAAGGAACAAGTTGGAAGCTACAAGAAGAATAGTTACGTTTGTGGGTTATTGTGAAAATTCTAAAGCATATAGAATATATATTCCTGGTCAAAGGAAGGTTGAAATTAGAAGGGACATAACATTCGATGAAGATGCAACTCTTGGAAAAGAGAGAGATCTTCCTTCGCCTCCTCCTCCCAAGAAGGAGAATGATGTCTAGGATATTCTAGATGGTCCTTCCGTGCTCGAATCCAATATTGTTGATGATCTCATGGAGCTGATGGATCCTTTAGATCCTCCTCTAAGTGATCCTCTTACTAGGAAGAGACAACTTTGGCTCTGCGATACTCTACAAAATGCTAAAAGAAATCCATTCATAGATCATTTAGAGAAAGGAAGCAACCATGCAGGTATCAGGGATATGTTGCAGCTATGAGCACTATGATTCAAGCCGAACCATCCTCATTCGAAGAAGTTGTAAAAGAACAATTTTGGAAGGGTATTATAGCCGAGGAATATGAATCAATTGCGAAAAATGATGTATGGTATGTTGTGCCAAGACCGAATGGGAAGTCTGTCGTGACTTCAAAATGGCTATTCAGGATCAAACATGGAATTGATGGCAGTGTTGAGAAATACAAAGCAAGGTTCGTAAATTGAGGATTCTCTCAAAAAAAGGGAGAAGATTATGATGACATATTTTCTCCTATGGCTTGATATACAACCATTCATTCGATAGTTTCCCTTGCTGCTAGTCAAGGATGGACTCTTCATCATATGGACATAAAGACCACATTCCTTCACGACATGTTACAAGAAGAAGTATATGTTGAAAAACCATAGGGATTTTAAGTGGAAGATTGAAGAATACGTGTTTGTAGGCTAAAGAAGGAATCGTATGGTTTGAATCAAGCTCCTCGAGCTTTGTATGCGCACATTGATAGTTACTTAATGAAGCTGGGATTCACAAGAAGCAATGTTGATCCCAACCTTTTCTTCAAGGTAGTCCAAGGTATGCCATTGATTTTGGTTTTATATGTTGACAATGATTCTTGATAGGTAGTGAGCCTATGATGATCGAGTGTAAGAGGGAGCTAGCCTCCAAATTCGAGATGAAGGACCTTGGTATCATGCACTACTTTCTAGGTCTTGAGGTGTGGCAAAGGCCTGGTGAGATTTTCCTTTCACAGGGAAAATACGTTGTGAAGTTGCTGGAAAGATTTGGAATGACTAAATGCAAATCCATGGCTACACCGATGGAAATGAACCTCAAGAAGTTATGTGGAGAAGTTGCAAGACTTGATTTGGAAAATCCATCCGAGTATAGATAACTAATTGGGGCTCTGATGTTCCTTGTGAACACCCGTCCAGACATATGTTATGCAGTAAATACATTGATTCAATTCATGACCAAGCCCCTCCATGCACATTGGATCGTTTCCAAACAGGTATTGAGATATTTGCATGGTTCGATCACACTTGGTCTGAGATATTCTGCCGAAGATGTTCAACTTCATGGATACACTGATGATGACTGGGAAGGAAATGTTATCGATAGAAAGAGTACATCTAGATGTTCCTTTAGCATTGGATATGGCATGATATCCTGGATGAGCATGAAACAAAATTTTGTAGCATTGAGCACCGCCGAAGCAGAATACATTGTTGCTAGCATGGCTAGCTGCGAAGCAATTTGGTTGAGGAAGCTCTTTGGAGAGCTACTTCAGTAGGTCCTAGACACTATAGTGATATATTGTGAAAACAAGAGTGGGATCCATTTGGCATAGAATCTCGTGTTTCATGAAAAGTCCGAGCAAATTGAGATTCAATATCAGATTCAATATCACTTTATTCAAGACATGGTGCAAAGAGGAGTTGTTATTCTCCATCACATTTTGAAAGATGAGTAGATTGCATATATTCTCACCAAGGCATTACTGAAATGAAAGTTATTGGTCTTCAGTGAGCAGCATGGACTGATGGATGTGGCTCCTCTAAATAAGGGGCAACGCTAATCCAGGACACTGAGCCAACTCTTCCCACCCTGTTTCAGCTCCCAGGGTGAGGAATTGAGATAGACAACTCTTGGGGTTGAGGGATCTCTGGACAATAGGGTACTCCCCTATTTGTTAGCCATAGGGTTGGAGATGTTTTTCCCCTATATTCATAGGGTTGAAGACACTGCTCCCCTATTTCGTCTATGCAAAGTATACCCCAGTTGGCATCATACCCTCAAGCAAGGCTTGTTGGGAACACTGCTCCCCATTTGACCAACAATTTGAGAGTGTAATTGTGGTGTACAACCCAAGTCAATTACGATGCAGGTGTTCTACCACATGGCTATTGAGGGTCATCAATGGGAATATCGGTAGGCAATAGGATATGGTTGAAACTTGCTCCCCTTTTGAGATTTTGGGTTGAGAATGAGCTCCCCGATGAGATTCCAGGGTCAAAGATGTTCTCCCCTGTATGATTAGTTATCCTATTGCTAGATATAGGTAGAAGATATTTCTCCCTCATGAGATACCAGGGTCAAAGATGCGCTCCCTTGTACGATTAGTTATCCTATTGCTAGATATGGGTGGAAGATATTTCTCCCTGATCTTCTTATTTTAGATCAGATAAAGCTTCAGCAAATAGAGTTGATCAGAGACAACCAAGCATGACAACAACATGACAAGATGATGTGATGATCAACAGACAAATATTCGCAGGTGGAATTTTTCCTAGTTGAGAGGGAGCATTAATTTTTTAAACTAGGGTAAAATTCCACCTTGGAAAGCTCAGATTACCAAGATGACGATTTCATTAAATTCCTCTTTTCGAGAGGACTAAAATCGACTTAAAGATCACCCCATTTGGACAAGCAGAAGTTGATTTTTGAATTATTTTATTCATTCATGTATAATGGAATGGGTCGGCCCTAAGTACATGTGAAATTGGTTAGGTTGGCTTCAACCCCAAGTGGACCCTCATGAAAGCCTATAAATAGAAGTGGCCTCAAGCTCATTTCTACACATTGATCAAGCCATCTTCTTCTCTTCTCTTTTGTCTTGGTTCGCACAGGTTTGACAGAAGAAGTTCGTGCAAAGGTCTGAAGTCAGAGGGGTGAAGCTCACATAGATCTAGGGTTTCTTTTTCTCAGACGTAGGGACATAACTGAACTTTTTCATCCTTAGACGCATGCAAAAAGTGGCTAAGGTAGTGTCCAGGAATTCTCGGACGCTCGCACAGAGGAATTAAGGAAGTGTCCAAGGTTTCAAAGGCAGATCAGAGAGTATTAGTCCCTGGATGCTTACGTAGAGTGGTCAAGGGAGCGTCCAGGTAGTCCTTGATGCATGCACAGTAACTAAAAGAGAGAGTCTGGGGGTTTGGAGCGAATCTGGATGATTTTGAGCCCATACGCATGCATACAGTCTTCCTAAGAGTGTTCAAGTAGTCACAGACGCCTTCACACAATGGTTGAGGGAGTGTCTAGGGAGTTTCAAACACATGCAATCAGTCTTTCTGAGAGCGTCCCAGATTTTGATCTAGGGTTTGACAATTGACTTCAGTTGGCTTCAGTGGTCTGATGGATCAAGTGTTTCTCTTTGTTGTTTAGTAGATCTGCAATCTATTTCTATAAATCTCTGTTGCAAGTTTATCTATTGGGCTCATTGTACTCTTTGCTGAAAACTTTTTATGACGATCTAAAAAAGAAGAATATTTGAAAGGGTTTTCCCCCTTGTGGGGTTTTTCCCTGGTCTTGGATCAATTTGTTGTCTCATATGGTTGTGTTGTGATCTTCTTTGTCATTGCATGCATTTTTCTATCTTCATTTATAGTGTGATTGAATACATTTCTAATAATTGGATGCATTGTTAAATGATGATGTGAATTGGGCTAAAGTAATTGATACGACATAGAACAATCTGAAAAATTAACATCTTCATCATCACTATCTTTCAATTTTTCATATGGAAATTCAGAAGCATAATGACCTATTCTACTACACTTAAAACATTTGGATAATATCACACCTTTGAATTTTCCACACCCTCATGAGATAGATTGCACTTCTCTTGCACTTCACAATCACATTCCTTGAGATTTTTTTCCTTATTTGAATCTTTGAGAACATATTCCTTTTGAGATGACTTCTTTGTTCTTATATGTAGTATCTATCTTTAAATTCTTCTTATCTTTCATTTCTTCAATGTCACATCCTTCATAGGTGATTTGCAACTCATCCCACATTTATTTTCCTATTTCACAATGAATCACCTTATCAAACTTTGATTTTTGATAGGCCACTCAATATGGCACTCATAAATTATGCATTATGCTTATCATCTTTCCTTCCATCTATTACAAATTTCCAAGCCTCAACACCAAAAGACATCAAATATGCCCTCATACTTTTCTCCCAAATGGCATAGTCTGATCCCTCAAACATAGGAACTTTAATCTAACCTTCATGAATAGCCATGGTCTCTCTAAGATATTCCTTCTAGTGGCTAGATTGCTTCTGAAGGAACATGATTTGATACTAATGGTTGGTTTTGACAATTATATTGAGGGGGGATGAATCATAATAATGACCCTTTTTACTTATGTAAACATTTGAACTTCATAAAATATTAATCTCATATACTAAACAATTAACAAAAGATATATATGGAAACCATTATGGAAGAAAACCAAAAAAATTCTTTATATGAAAGATATTGTAGGCACCATCTCTATTATTACATCAATTTGTAGGCACCAACTTATAGAAAACACCAATTCGCTCTGCTTCTTTGTTAGCACCAACCTACAAGAGACATTGATCCCTCTATTTCTTTGTAAGCACCAATCCCCTCTACAAGTTTGCAGAAACCAACCTACACAAGACACCAATCCTCTTTGCCTCTTTCTAGGCACCAACCTACAGGAGACACCAATCCCCATTGTTGCAAATATTCATAGGCACCAACTCACTTCACTGAATATGCTTGCTTGTTCACAATGTTTGTTAGTTGCTTCTACTTTCACCAAGCCTGCTTGCTACTTTTGTCTTCAGTAGCTCTGTTAGTTTCTTCTGCCTTTACCAAGTCTATCTGTTGCTTCTTCCTTGACCAAGTCTATTTCTCCCAAAACTTGTTGCTTTTGGATTCTTACCAATAATGAATTTGTAAAACATGCCATGTATCTAATTTTTCAAATCTAGTTCTAAAATTTCAAACACATGTACCTAGAAATCTCTTCTTTGTCCCCTCCAAATTTCACATTCTAAAAGATCTCAGAAAGAAAGTTATATAAAAATGACAAGCTGGCCTATTTAAAGAATATTTTAGGAGAATTTAAGGACATAACTTCATCTGATCATATCTCTGAAACTATAGCGAAGAAAGGTATGAAGTTATACTACAAGTACCTTAATATCTCTTCTCATTTCCTCCAAAATTTAGAGTTCGAAACATTATAGAAATAAATTTATCACGAAAATACCAAATAAACCTATTTCAAGTAGATTTTATGAACCTTCCTTAAACCATATCTTTGACATTATAGCGAACTAAGGTATAGTGACTCCAAGTTTCACGGTCTAAAACATTCCAGAAGAAAAGTTGAGCAAGTTGAGCTCTTATTTGCCTTGCATTTCTCATTTCAAGTTTTTGTAAGCATATGAGAGCTTGGCGAGTTCTAAAACAATACTGAGTTTTGCAACAACAATAACAAGTTTGAAGGTTCTTTGTCATCTTGCAGTTGGTTTGGAGCTATGTAGGGGAGTCAACATCTTTGGGATGAGGCTTTGGCAACTAGTTTTCATTTCCGAATCCCATGGATGATTTCTCTTTTAAAAATTCCAGAATTGAATGCCGCCCTGGTTTTTTTTTCTCCTTTTTCAAGTAAAACAAAATACCTTTGTAGGTTAAATCTACCTCCTTTTTGTTTTCAAATTTATGATAGGTTTTGCATTTTTTTTTTTTGCATCTCTTTCACTTCAAATATGAAATATCATCATCCACCATGGCCCTAAAAGCCAAAGATGTTGCATAGGTTCACTGTGACAGTTGATAACAAAATGTTGTTAACAAAATGTTGTGCAAATACTGTATATGCCCAATGGGAAGAGGGGGGCATCCATAGGTTGTAACAACACTTGGTTGGTATAAGAGGCCAAATAACACCATGTGATGCACCAGATGAAGTGATAGGGCCTATTAGGGATTGAAAAGTTTGAGAAGGCAAAGGCTATACAACGAGAAATTACAAACAAAAGGTTGATGAGTGATCATGTTGATCAGTAATGTGTAGTAAGGCAGTGGCCATCATGTTGATCAGTAATGTGTAGTAAGGCAGTGGCCTTGTAGCTTTATTTGTAGCACTGTTTTTGGACTTTATAACTATTTAGAGCTTCATTGATTATGTATTTTGTTAATGATATGTATTGCACTTGGCGCCATTTTGAGATATGCATTGTTACATGAAATATAGATAAGAAAACTTTGCATATTTTGTCAATAATGGTTTGAAATCTTAAGAGTAATTTGTTTCCATTAAAAAATAATTATTTTGTGCTTTTTTCATTCCAGTTCATTGAATTCAGTTTAGTTTGGACCCCGGTTTGATAGGTGGCCCAATTCAAAACCTGGTTCCCGTTTTTAAAACTATCATTTTTATCATTTTATGCAGTCTCCATGACAACTTCCGGATCATGAGTTGTCCTCGAGGTGCATGAAGCTTGCATTTCAAGTTTAATAAAAAAACTCGTGTGCTGCAGAACATCAAAAAAATGTGTAAATAAAAAAAAAAAAAAAACAAAAATGACTGGGCCAGAAATACTCTATTAAGAATTTAAACAAGACCCAGGAATAACTAAGGCAGGGATGTACACAATAGATTAGAGCACCTAAAAATGGCAGCTAATTTCTTTATCTAGCAAACAGCATCCAGACTAACATGAGACCATTGCTTCCAAACTACAGGTAATTGGTTTGAATTTTCAATTCCAATAAAAAATACAACTATCCACTAATATTTCCCATACAAAATAGTTGGCAACTCCTATCTAAGATAAGACAAAATCAAAATGTTTAAGGGCACTCAATATCAACATATTGAGTGCGTTTGACAAATGAGGCTGTAGAATTTGTAGTACCTATTGATGCAAACAAAAAGTCCACTTCAGGATGTCGAACACCCATCGACGAATTAATTCATCGTCAAAACAGATCAGATGTATTCTGTTTAAAAGAAAAGATTAGGAAAAGCAATAAAAAGTTACTGAATAACAAACCTTAAACGGGATGCAAAGGATCTTCTAAGATTGATTCTTTGCAGCTGATACTTATATCCCAATCGAACTGACGACACCAAAACACCAGAGTCATTGTCACTAAAATAAGATGTTACAAGCTTGCTCAGTCCCCCAGTGTTCATGGTTTTTGTATTTACAAGCCAGATAAAATGAAGGCAGGAAACTGGTTTCCTGCTTCAGGCCAGAGGACGTCTTACCATGTAGTAATTTTACAAGAAACATTTTCGCAGATTCATAACCCAGACTTTGAGCATGACATCAGTGAGACAAGCTACATAATGGAATTTCAACGGGGAGATCCGTGTCCTTTCTGTTGCTATTCAATGTACAAGCTTATAAAACTTTACATGGCAGAGTAAAGAAAAACATTATTTCTTTTAATTTGCCTTATACTAATGAAAACCAAACCATCTGGCTAATCTACACCCAATGCCAGATACCAGAGGTATCAGTGACCGAGCAACATTAGGCAAGGTTGGAAATGCCAGAGTTCCAAGAATAAACCAGTTGAAGCTCAATAGTGCAACGGCATCAGACCCTGGTCTGTTCTGGATTCTTGAGAAGTACTGGACAACACTCTTCATGGACATACCTACTACAATAAACAATGCGATTACTAGTGGTATGCAAGGATCCTGAGCCTCCCAAGCTATCATGCCCACAATAAGAGAAAGAAAGGCGCTAAAGGTACTTTGTACCAGTGCAACTCCTTTCCATTGATAGATTATTTCAGCCTTTGCTTTTTGTTTCTCTGAAAATGAGCCAGAAGGAAATGAAAAATCACCAGATGATGTCATCCTGCTTTCCAGGAAAGGATCCAGCTCCTCATTCTCCATTTTAGTACCGTGAACCCCCCTTCCCTTGCCCATTAAAGGATCACCAACGATCTTCCCTCTTTTTTCAAATACCGAATTCCGTTCTTTATGTTCAGCATCAGAGCCAATCCCATCTCCTCCTTCCAAAAGACTATGTTCGGTTACATGTCCATTATCTATTTTCCTACTTTCTTCAATACTCTTTCCCGCCTCTGCTTCAAGAAGTGCCCTCTTTTCATTTTCTCTGAGGTTTAAATTTTCAGCTTCTATTTCTCTTATCTACAAAAACATACATTCAAACATTACTCATAAATCATTATCAGTTACTTATAGTTTGCACAAGAATAAAAAGAAGCAGCAATTTGAAGGCCAGATTATAATAGCCAAACCAAGGAATCAGCATTCCACCAAATAACCTATACTGTCAAGTGGTATCATCTCTATCTTAAAGATGTGCCAATTCATCTGTATCCCAAGTCAAAATCTCCACTATCTAACAAATTTCAATTAAAAGGTGTCCTAAGAACAGCTTGGTTCATTATTTTTACTTTCAATGCCACCCCATGCTATTAAGAAAGCGGAGAAATGGCTCAGTAGCCTCATGAGATCTTTTTTAATCATCTTCAAGTTAGAACCATCTTAAGTTATCAATGATGTAAAGTAAAATTGATTCCTACTGTAATCAACATGAAAGGTTAGAATTCTTGAAATATCAAAGATACTTTTCTGTAATTAACATGAAAGGTTAGAATTCTTGAAATATCAAAGATACATTTTTTCATTAGTGTCTACCCTATCTAGATCCTTAGATCATTCCTCGGTGACAAGGGAACCATTGAGAAAATATGTTCCATACATTGGCTTTTTGAGCAGTACTTTCAAATTTATTCATACATATAGTTATATTGCATATATACATGTCCAACATGTTGTCACTCAAATTGTGCACGTGAATGCAACAACGCTCAGGGCAGGGCTGTCACTCTGAAAGTCTGATCCCAGTCCTCTCCGTTTAATCTATCTCCCAATAGCAGGCTAAGGGGGGTAGTCCCTATGGATGAAACAACGAGTTTGGGAGACACAACTGAATGGCTTGACAACTTGGTTGAAGATGATTGGCAAGTTTAAATATTTAGCACAATTTGATTAGATTTAAGAATTTCTTAAGTATGAGACCAATGCCTTAGGAGTCAAATTACTTGCACAATATGAATTAATTTCCAAGTTACAGGATGAACAATCGCTGCTAGGATGAGAACTATCCTATATGAAATGCGACACCTAGAACTAAGTGAAATGCAAACTCTTGGTTAATTTTAGATTAAATACCTATTCTAAGTGAATCCTCTCTCTCAACTGTTTTGGAGTTAAACCCAGGGGAAGAAAGCTATGGCTTTATTAACGATACCTCCCTTGGAGTTCTAACCACCCAAATGCCTTCGGCACTGCAAGAACTGTGGCCTTGACGACTATAAGGTCACTGTGTTAACCACAAGTGAGGGTCTAAACTCCACAAGCTAGATGAGAAAGGCGGTCCTATCTTTCTATCAACCAAGTTTATGCTTGGAGGTAAATTAGTTAATACACAACTAATCCTAGGATGAAATGCAAGCTATGAGTGAAAGTCTTAAATGAGATTATTAGATGATCCTCTTAAGTACTTTCAAGTTAAATTAGATGCTTATGATGTTCAATTCAAGAGCACAATCAAGTATTTAGAGAGCAATACTACGAACAATCTCAATTAAAACAATGTGCTAATGAAACAAGAATACTAGACTGCCCAAATAAATCACTTGATTAGAAATCTCAATGATGACAAGTGCTCTAAATAAATAACCAATGAGAAGCAAGGGAGCACCAAAATAACGAATCCTTTACACTTGATATGCAAATAAATGACAAAAGAAAACAATATCAATGGAGCAACAAGGTTATCCAATTGAGATCACAATATTACTCAAAGAAGATGATATCACAAGATTATCTTTAGATTACAATGATGTTAAGCAAGATAATGTTCTTATCCAATACTTATCGATTAGAAGCAATAGGTTACTTGCAAGAGTAAGATACAACAAAGTGATATCAATAGCATTAACTTTCACAATGAACCAACACAATGCCAATGTCAAGCTAATCTTCTTGAGATGAGATTAACAACAGTGACTTATAGAAGTGAAATGCACTATGCAATGCAAGAAATGCAAGATGAATGATGGTCTTTTAGAGTATTAATAATTATTCAAGCTTCACAATGAGATGTGCAATCAGATTATTTTCGCAAATGAGGTTGGTTTTTATTAGAGCGCACTTAGATGTAAATCTTGAGATGCAAGATTATGCCAATGATGCAAAATGCAGAAAGTGACCAGCTAGACAACAATGATTAGTTCAACCACTTAGAGCAAAACCACTTATGTTACTTTGCCAAACCAATGTAGTAGGCCTGCTTGGATCAAAACTTTAGCACCAAAACTCACAAACTTCACTGCTGTAGAATTTATAACAGACACAAAAGTTAATATATCAGACTCAGGAAAATGTATATCAGCTCTCCAAAATCAATTAGAAAACCATAGAAACACGAGACAAGGCTTCTTATCACTTGAGGTTAATGATGAGATAAATGTAGACTTGTGCCAATAAATTTTGGAGCTTATTTAGGGTGTGTATTCAGAGATTTTACTTCTGTTATGGAATGATATCAGATCTGATCATAAGACAGAAAGGAGAAAATTGGGGTTAGAGAGCAAACCCTTGGCCCTAAGACCTTGCTAGATGATTAGTTGACCTTCCAAAGTGCACTAGAGCCTTTCCAAATGCCTACAACACAAATATTAGCCTTGCAAATAGTGGATCAACACTCTTGAAACTGAAGCTAGGGCCTTTAGGGGTTGGTTGGTGGTTTGTTTGGCAACTTTGGCCCTTGAAACCCTTGCCTAGGTGGCTAGTTAATCTGCAAAACAAATTGTTAGCTCAATAAACTCAAAAACTATGATCCAAACCAATAGAAACTAGTCCCAAATAATTTCCAATGATGCCCTAGGCCTGCAACCACAAAAATTTAGTCAAAATTTGAGTGCCAAACCCCACAATTTGCTCAAAAATGCAGAATGATGAGGAAAGAAGCCCCAATAGGGCTAGAAGCCAAGGGAAAATCCCCTCTAGGGGTTGCGAATAGGAGGGTTGGCCCTCCTAAAGGCTGTGGCTACCTTAGGCAAGGCCATCTAGGCCTGTGGCAAGCCTGGAAAAGGCCCTAAGGCCTGCAGCTATGTCCTAAAGGGCTGTCGTTTGGGTGGAGGACCCCAAAAAGGGATACAACCTGCCTCTAGAGGCCTGTGGCTGCCCTAGAGAGGCCACAAAGACCTGCAGCCAAGACTGAGGAGGCTGCCGCTAGGGTTAAGAGAGCCCTACAGGATGAGGCTACCCTTCAAATGCACTCAGACCCCTGGAAACACAAAAAATTCACTGCAAAATCACTTGCCTCAAAAGGCTAACGACTTACTTTTTCTACCTAATTGTTGAGCCAATGTAGCTTGGAAAGGCTAGATCTTACCATCCAAGGCCTAGATCAACCTTCTTTCCTTCAAAGAGTTTGATCCTTGTCTGCAAAATGAAAATAGATATCCCAAATACCCAATATATACAAAATATTTAAAATTCAAAACCCCAAAACCTCAAATGCTACACAAATTTTAAAAGGGGTTAGAATTAAAATATAAGGGCTAGAAAAAATTATTTCTAAATCTTTACAATATTTACAAAATAAATTTTGCCCTTATTAGCATGTAAATTTCGTTATAGCACAAGAGAAAGAGATTCAATTTTTTTTTAGAGGTTTTAAAATGAATGATGTATGTAAATCAATGTGGAAAAAGTCGAAGTCGGGATTAATTCGGCAAGGGTCCAAATGTTGAAAAACTCGGAAAAATTAAAAAAACACAAAATTATTCATTTTTTTAATTTTTTTTAACATCTAGAGTATCCACAACATCAAATAAATGCATTTCCACATAAACATGTAAAGAAGGTTAATATATAATATGTATATGAAGTCTAGTGCTACATCACATATCAAAATAGTGAATCAACTCCTGAATTTTGAGTCCTGTCTGAGTCTCAACTCTCAAGAGTCAAAATATCAACAAAAAATATAATAAATGTACATCATGAGTCATCTAAAAGTCATCAAGTAATCACTAATCAGTCACTGAGATCCTCTTCCCCTTTTACGGGAATAGGGAATGGCTTTGCCTTTTCCTCTAGAGGAAGAAGACCCTGCCCCTGGGGATACAAAACCAAATGGACTCAATCGTCCTCTAGAAGCCGATGGAAGAGGTGGCCTCTGTGCTATGTTGCTGCTGCCCATCCTAGATGGTGTCACCTCCTCCTCAGCATCCTCATCCAGCTCTGCTACTGCCTGCTGACCCTGATGTTGCTCCGCCTCCTCCTCCTCTATCTCTGGCTCTCCCTCCTCTGCAACTGCTACATCCTCTAGATCCACACCTAACCAATTTGGGATCGAGTCCAAGATCGGCCTCTCAGTCTCGACTCTCCATGAAGAGGTGGTATCAATATTGTCCAATGAGATGGCTTCCACATTAGTAGGTTTCTGAAGCCGTCTCACCCACAATCGAAGATTGTAGTAGACATAGACCATGTCATTGAGGCGTTGGGACTCCAATTTGTATTAGGGTCATAGATTGTAAATTAGTACTTAGAAAATTTAATTATTAAAATTAATCAAATGAATTCAAAAAAATTAATTTGAAATCTTTTTAGTTTTTACCTATTGCGCTTTTTGGAGTGTATTTTGTCAAATACACTCCAGTTGCACTCACACCCAGAGGAACTGCATGTTTGGCTGAGAACTCGAATGGCAAGCTTTTGGAGATGGGGTACTCTAGCACCATAGCTTGTCCACCAAGCATCTACAAGTTAAAAGAAAAATGAGATACATAAAAAAAAACATTGAAATTCTAAACTTGAACGTTTGAAACAAACTGAAGCTTACCTGGCATTTTGGTCGTCCTATTCTTGTAAGCCATGTTAAAACCAAATATGCCACCTCCCATCCTATAGACCTCAATTTCTTTAGAAATCTCCTCACGTTCTTGCTCAGATGACACCATCCTCTCGACACAGTGAAGAATCCATCCATCACCTCGGCATCAAATCTGAAACCACAAGCATAATAAAATGCAAGGTTGATGTAGACACCTGCAGCATGAATGGGGCGATGGAGGGTATTGTTCCATCGTTGATCAATCACTCTCCATATGACCTGTTGTTTCTCTAACCCCTCATCTCCCTTATCTGCATAATAAGCACGAACGGCTTCTTTGGCCCTATCCATGGCCTCATACAAGTAGTCCATTGCGGGATTGTCTCCATCAACCAACCGAAGAACCTTTACCAAAGGTTCTGGAGAGGCACACACCTCCTCTACTCCTACCCAAAAGCTCTGATCATATGAAACTAGTCTGCATATGCCCTCTCCCTCCAGTTTGCGGCTAATAGATAAAGAACGCCAGTCCGCTAAGAGAAACATGCTCTTCACCTCCCACATAGAATTCAACAGAGACTGAAGAGATATAAAAGTAGTGGCAAATCATGTAATGGCAGGCCGCACCAACTCTTTGTTGTTGGTGAATCTTCTCATCAAGCTAAGCACAGATAAATGATTATATATAAATTTTGTTATGCTCTTGGATGATTCAACAATATCCCTCACAGTAGGAATCTTACCTATATCCTCCAACATCAAGTCAATGCAATGAGCAGCACAAGGTGTCCAAAACAAGTTAGGATACCTCTCCATAAGCATCTTGCCAACTGCAACATAATTTGCAGCGTTGTCCGTTATGACTTGGACAACATTGCTTGGGCCTACTTCCTGAATGAAGAGGTCCAACAACTCACATAATGTATGTGCACTTTAATGTGTGCAGATGCATCAACAGATTTCATAAACATTGTCCCCTTGGGACAACTAACCAAGAAGTTAAGAAGGGTCCTACCCTTCTGGTCAGTCCAACCTGTTGACTACTGGAGTAGCACCTGATGATTATGTGAAGACTCCATGCCCAAGGATGATCCAGAGGACACTTGTACCATCATATGTCATCAGTCAACAGAGTTTTTAACTCTACTTCTATCTTCTCATCATCTTTCTTCTTTGTACCCAGATTCCACAACCTGCGGGGAATTGTAATAAGTGATGCTAGTATGATGATTTTCTTGAATTTGTAACAGGCCTAGGATGTGGGACTCGATCAGCAAACGAGTACACCTTGGAGTGTTTTTTTTATCCGGTTAATTATCCCTTCTTTTTCAGAGGCGAATAATTCTCTGGATTTTTTCACTCATTTTTACCCCAAAGCCGAGGTGACGGTTTGAAGATTGAGCCCCTGACACATCTTAGTGTCTAGGGTCGATGTATATTACCATACTAGATCACACAAAAAGTTTCGTTGAATTTGGCTAGGTCTGTAGGATTTTTTTAATAGTTAAAAATTTCCCGCAAAACGGGATTTTTTAATTATTTTTTATGAAAAGGCATAAATAAGTGGCCTTAGGAGATGTCTGGGGCGTATGACCAGTTGAAATTCATCCTCAGAGGCCCAACATTCTCCTAGAGCCTACTTTGGGGGTCAAAAAATGACTCAGAGTCCCTCAAAAGGCGATTTTTCAAGTGACAGTGGCAAAAATGAAGAAAAGATTCAAAAAAATGAATAATTGGAAAAATTTTAAAAATTTTCCAAAGTCAAAATAAGTCAATTTTTGACATGGAAGTCAAGCAAAAGATCAAGGGTGATGTGGCAAGCAATGTGGGGCCCACCTCATGAAGTTTCAACTCAAGTCAAAAAAAAAAAAAAAATCAAAGTCAAGACAGTCAACTGGGCCCACGTTGAGGTTCATAGTATGGCTGAAAATATAACTTTGATTTAATTTTTAATGGAAGAAATTTAAGTAAGGTTTAAAAGTAAAGTGAGTGGGAAGGGACCCCACCTCACCATACCTCAGCCCACCAAAAATAAATATACGCATGCCAAGTCCGTACGGGAAAATCAAATAACTCAGCCGTACGCATATTACAGCAGTCTACAGGTCAGCAAAGTTTGCATGGGTAGTCAACGCAGTATATATGGGCTGCTACAGCACTCAGCAAATCCACGTGGGCAGTTTTGCGTTGGAAGGTATATACGTTAAAAATTAAAACAGCAATCTACGTGGATATTCCAGCACACGTTGACAGCCAAGCACAGCATTAACGTGGGCAGCACGTTGAAGATCAGCAGTTTACACAGTTAACGTGGTTTGCACAGCTTTAACGTGGGTCAACAGCAGTTAAAAGTGGCAATTAACAGCCACTCTAAACAGCAGTTCATACACATGTTCATCCACAGCTTCCACGTGGGCAGCAACAGGCAGTCAGCTACTCAGCTAGTTACATTGGCAGCTCAACAAGTTTTACATGGACAACAAGTTCCAAGCAGTTAGACAGCAGTTTTGCATGGATAATGTCAATCAGTTTAGAGGCAGCCAAGCAACAACAGTTATCTTCACACATGGCAGCCACATGTTTATCCTACAACAGTTAGCTTCACACACGGACAGTCATAGCAGCCACTTGTCATTGTCTTTTGGCATTGAGATCTTCACCTGATTGCCACTTGTCATTGGAATTTGCCTTGGGATTGTCTCCCATTTTCCTATTTATATGAGCCTTGGGCTGTTATTGTATATCATAGAACAAGCTATTGGGCGGGCGGAGACTCTGCCGGATTTTGTACTCAGCATTCGCATTAATAAATAAAAGTCTTTGGGGTTACCAGCTTCTCTTGTGGTGCATGCCTTGGTACATGAGGTATACCTGTGTCGTTTAATATTCATGTGATTTTCATTTGCTATCTAGTTGTTTTTCATTTTGCCTGAAGGCACTATTGTCTAGGGAGGAGAGATTTGCAGCTATCTCAAATCTCTTCTGGGCTTGGTATATTTTGTACACTTGTTGCAGCTTGTCCATTCTCGGTTGAATGACAAGCTCAACTTGGTCTCTATATGCCAAGTCTCTTTTTGCACTAACAATTCGTTTGCAAGTGTTTTCTGTGTTTTCAAGGGACAGGTTGCCAACTCTGTTGGAGGGCGAGGACTTCTTCAGCGGGAATAGTCACCTCCAAGGATACCAAGGGTCCCACATGCTGTTCAAGCCAGCAAGCTCATTAGACACCAAAAAAAGATTTACTCAAGAGGGAGTTTCTGGAGCCCTTAGCTTAGTTTCTATTTTGAAAAGTTAAAACAAATTTTCTCCTTTCGTTTGATAGTATTTGTCTTCATCATGAAAAATATAAAAAATAAAAAATTATTTTTGTTGCCAGATTCAATTGTTTTCATGTTAAATCTTTCACGCTGAGATCTGAAGTTTCAAGTCGAGATACGAATATGATATCTAGCTAATGGTTTATAACTCGTGGTGGTTTGAAGCATTCATCTTTTTAAATCTTCAGTTGTTGGATATCATTTGGGTCATTCAAAGAGCACTGTGATCTAGCTGATGACAAATGATTGCTGTTCACGTTTCATGTTTCTATAATCATCTAGCAAGTAATCAGCTTAATAATGATCTCTCAAGGCACTGGTTTGCTAACTAATCAAATCATTTTAGTGCTTATCTTAATCGTGTCTCGTGTCTCCCAACCAACTGGTCGACAGTTGGTCTTCATCATCTCTCAGGGTCTACCCCCCTTAGCCGCG
>APFE030972620.1:172195-214713 GCA_000404065.3 Pinus taeda
CTTCTTCGGTTGGAACAGTCACCTCCAAGGGTATCAAAGGTCCCACAAGTTGTTCAAGCCAGCAATCTCATAAGACATCAAAATATTCACTCAAGAGGGAGTTTCTTGAGCCTTTAGCTTATTTTCTATCTTGAAAAATTATCACAAATTTTCTTCTTTCATTTGAAAGCATTTGATTTCATTCTAAGCATAAAAAAAAAATACAAATAAAAAGTCTTTTCATTTCTGAAAGAGAAACGCTTTGAAGGCACTGGTCGTTTATGTGTTTCATGCTTATCTCATGTGTTAATGGCTATTGCTCATATCAGGTTTTGCTTGTAGATCTTAGATAAATAATCTATTTAACTCTAACAAATTCTCCTAGAAATTCACATCTTTGCTTTTAGCTTAACTTTTCATTAGGGACCACCCCCCTTAGCTAGCCTAGGAGATAGCTCAAACGGAGAGAGTTGGGATTAGTGTGACAGCCCCTTCTCTGAATCCCCTGCCACCAACCACACCTTGTAGGGTTGAAGGCTTTTCCCACTGACTTGTAGGTAGGTGCGGGCGGCAGGGTCAACACAACCATCTGACATGACTGTGCATCCAGTGTGCTCCCATGATGCCCTAAACTCTACCAATCTAGCAGTGCAATCAGTCTTTTCATCTTGAAGAAGAGGCCCTCTCAATTCTGCAAAGGTGGGGGCTTTATACCCCGGGCCAACGAAAGCAACAACATCAAACATAGGATGGTAGAATGGGTTTGTCTTGGCAATGTTGAAAGGAACATCACTCCATAGAAGACACCTACTAACCAACCTGTCAGCGTCTGCCTTTTCCTTTTTTGTCATTGATGATTTGATCCCAGGTTGTGAACCAGCTGCTGTTCTAGGAACAAAAAAAGATGAGATAGAAGGATGAGTACCCATGGGTGAGGAAGGTGATGTTGTTGTAGAAGCACTGCCACTCTCAATTCCCCCCACTCTTGAGCCCCCTACAAGTTGGTTTCTTAGTGCTGCCTTGGTGTCTTTTCCGTCCTCTTTATCCATCAATGATTGAATGGCCTGTCGGATGATTTCTGGAGTTGTATTTGTGCAAAGTTCAACATTTTGCCCCGGAATTTGCCCCAAATGGAATTTTAATCTGTTGATGCCTCCTGACATATGCTTGCCACACAACTTGCAAGTCAAATACATTCTATTAACCCCCCCAGTTTCGGGTGTAGCATCAGGCTCACCAAACTCCCACATAGAATCCAAAATCCTTGGCATTTTGTTTTAAACTTTGAGCTTGAATCTAAAGTTTAAACCTGGGCACAGAAAAAATTGAAACAAATTAAATTAGCAATGATCCATCAAAATAGTAGCAATGATCCATCAATTTAATGACAGAACAAAATGTCACTGTAAGAAGAAGAGATTTTTTTTGAAGAAAACAATGGATTTAAAGGACAGGTTGCTTGGTTATTTAATAAGCCTTTAAAATATGTGGGTGAAATAAATGAAGTCTTCCTTCAAGTATTTTAAGATGGATGGCAAAACTTATTGAATAGACTTTTGTTGATTTGCCATAATCATCAAAGAAAATTTGCTTTTGAATTAAAAATTAATTGGTTATCATAAGTTTTTTCTTGAATTTATTTAAATAATCACTGTGAATAAATCTGGCTAATTGGTAGAGGTACATTTACTGGCATGTGATGCAGATTGCTGTGGATAAGTTTGTGCAGAGTTCAATGCTGTAGCACTTTTAAAAGTGCAAATCAATAGTTGGGTTTCTAACTTTCTATACCTCTCTCTTGGTATCATGATAATAAAGCCCTTACTGCAAATGAAGAAACCATTGACTACAGAACTTCAATGATAAGACAATGTACTCCTTACTGCTAAACTGTTGTAAGATGATATGTGGATGAAACCCTTACTGCTGCATGATGATGAGGCAACTAACTATGAAACCCATATTGCTGACAATTAACCCCTTTTGCAAGACTAGGCTGCTGTCAGTAAAATCCCTGCCCAAGTTCAAATTTCAATTGAACGACTCCTCTCAAAAATTACAGTGATAAGCTTCAGGGTTATATATTAAGAATTTAAGATAGGGCATACCTCCATGAATACTCCTTAACCTCTGCTCTTGAATTAGCATTGTAACACACTGGTTTTTGTTTTTGTATTGTTTTGGAAATAATCAAACATACCTCAGGAAATGATAAGAATATAAGTTATCATCTAGGGCATGGGCATGTATTGTAAATTTGTAATGGACTTGGTAATTTGGGAGTGTTTTAGACTCCAAAGAAGCTCCAGTTCTGCCGTAATACAAGGCCGAATTTTTACCTCAGAGACAAGGTCGAATTAGGTTCAGATGGGGGTTGAAATTTTCCTCAAACAAGGGCTAAGTCTGCGGTCAATATAGATCTAAAACTTCAGCCATTATAGGTGCAAGACTCATGCTTCATATGGTCCTTAATTCTACCATGAATCGGCCTTATATAATCTCCGAATTCTGTCAAGGAAAGGCCACAGAACAGGTCTCACTCTTGCCTCAGATATAACACAACTTGATGCTTAATATGTTGCCTCTTGTTACAGCTAAAATGTTTTTAACTGACTTCTTTTTAAAATAGTATGGTAGGTGTTACTACTGGCAATGTTGAATACTAGGCAAATGCTATCAACGAGGTCACCAGTGTTGAGTGTTGACAATGCACTGTGGACATACCTTGTCGGCTCCTCTCCACGTAATGGTAGTGGCAAACGAAGGTTGGATTTGCCAATTTGGAATGTAACCCTCGTTCTCTCGATTCTCCACAGCAGCCAAAACAACGAACAATGAAAACACACAGCAAAAACTAAACTGAAATCAACCCTTTGCGGCTCTTTATCCACGAAAAAATTTTCATGCTGATTTTTTCCATCGACTTGCGATTAAATCGGGATTATTTCGATAAAGTCGCGATTTTTTCGTTTGTGAAAAAATCGCCAAAAAATCGCCCGATTTAATCCTTTCGCCCAAATAATCGTAATTTGAGGAATAAATCCCGATTTTTTCGGGACTTTTTCCACACTGATGTAAATAAATCACCAGCCAAAAAGTACTCTGCAAAATGAAAGCTCAAAATCCAAACACGGTCGGTTCTACTCCAGAGTCTGTGAACTTGGAGACCAAGGGCTAGCGTACCTATAGATCTCTATTCAAACTTAAAAGATAAATTGTTAGATAATAAAATATTTAGACCTATAGATCTAAACCCAACACCTAAGGAAAACCTTATCTATACCAATAGATGTTTCGTCATGCAGCAAATGAAATAACAATTTTATGAAGTGCATATAACATAGAGCGTGAAAAATTACTAGCACATACCACGAATCAACAGATAGAAGAACACCATGAAATTGAAGCCTGAAAGTCTTTCTATTATGAGAAATATAATTCCAGTAGAGCAAGGCTTAGTACATGTGTTACAAATTACATCATCCAAAAAGATGAGATGAGGAGCTTGATAGCTTCCTTATATAGAAAATGAGGGAAGAAAACCGCTCCAAGTGGAAATAACGACTAGTTGGCTTGATCCTCACCAAAATAATCTCATCCGTTGATCCTACTTTGAAGATAATTTGATCTCCGCCGTTGATTTTTTATTTTTGAGGAAAAATTCGAATTTCTCTTAATACCTATCTTTTATTAATCCAAAAAGTAATATTTTGGACTAATTTCCTCAAAAAATTCACTTTGACTTAACCACCAAGGCCGAACAGGTCAAATTTTCTCTAAAAAATTATTTTTCCCTTGGAGGAGGAGGGGGGGGGGGGGGGTGGCAGGTTTCCTTCATAAATTAATTCTCTTTTTTTGACCCCACAATTTTTTATTATTTTCCACTTAGAGAGAATTTAATTACTCTCAAATCATTTTTTGACTCAAAATTAATTAAATTTTCTGGCTTAGGATTTTTATTTAATTTTGCTAGAAAAATTAATTAAATGACTAGAAGGGGATTAATTATTTTTTCCACTCTCAAATATTTTAACCATGTTGTCTAACTATGAGTAACCATGCACTAAATTATTTTTACATCAAGATATTACAAATTAATTCAACCCTTAGAAGGGGAGATACACATTTAGACATAGACCCTCAAGACACTACCCAATTTTGTGACACTATGATTTAGTATGAAACCAAGTGTGTCTATAATAAAATAATTTAGCCGTGGTGTCTAACTATGAGTAACCATGCACTAAAATATTTTTAAACACACTTTTACAAACTCAATAAACACTAGGACTGACCTAAGACCTTGTCAATGAATTCCACCGTAGCTTTGGGGTTATAACTGGGAGAAAATCTCTATCGATTATCTGTGTTTACAAAAACACATAATTCAGGGAGGTTAAAAAACTCCCTAGGATGAAACCCTTTGACAAAAATCATAGGCTTACCCAGGTGTTATTACATGGCTTAATGGTCATGCTAGCATCATTTACAATATTTTTTGTAGAATTTGGATTTACAATGATAGAACTGGAAACTGAATGATGACATTGATCCTTGAAAAAAATTTCCTGATGCTTCGTAATTTGCTTCTTGGAATGTTGACAAAATATGGTCAACATCTGCGTCTACTTGGGGACACGTTGCTTCGCTTGAAGGAATGTGAGAATCCAGAATCCTGTATCTAAGAAAAAATGGTAACATCAAATAGATATCTGCTCAAAATCAAAATCACCATGTATACATCATTAAATATATAGAACATCTGTTGGAATAGAAAACCTATTCTAACAATGAAACATAAAAAAATACAATATAAATGTGCGAAATGGAAACTAATTAATGACAAAAATTAAATTCTATCTAAGAGAGTAGGGTTAGAGATACAATACAAAGGATGCCCTATGGCATCATATGTCACCCCTGTGGCTTAATCCGAAGAACCTGTCTGCTCTTAAGTGAATCTATAAGCTGCTTATTAGACATTCCTTGTTGAATTATGATTCCTTTTGGTTGATGAAGGATCTCATCCTTGCATCACATATCTTTATCAAATTTGATCCTTTTCCTTTTCTTGTTTGTGAGATGAGATGAAAAAAGATTTTGGATAGGTTGAGAGAACTCAGTTGCTATTGCATTGTATTATGAAGGATGCCCTTGTACTTCAACCTCTTCATCATCTGGCCTCTTCGGATTCTCAACATGATACCTTCTTTCTACTTCCCTGTATAACCTGACCATACCACCTACTATCACAGGGATAGTAGCATATGACAAATCTTATTGAATACATCCTCCAAGATCAGTCACAAACTTTCTTGATAAAAACATTCCCCATACATCTAGCACATCTATGACAACTATGTCCCTGGTGATTATTCTGTATGGGTAATTGGCCAAAGCTACTTGCAAATCCTTGATAACACCCAGGACTTCAATCTTCTTGGAATCCATAGAGCAAATATTATGATGAGGCCTAGAAATCCTTAAGTTCAACTGGTCCATGACTTTCTTAGTCATGACATTAGTTGAGGCCCCAGAATCCAACATACAATTATGAAGCAAGTGATCATTAACTTCTAAGGTCAAGAAGAAAGGTTGATCATCTTCATTTGTCATGTAGCAATTTAGATCCTTTAACTTAATTTCCTCATCTTTATGGTGTACTTCAGGCTTATCCAGTTGAACTATGCTTAAAAAATGCAACTCTTTGAAATGAAATCTTTAGAAGCTCTAAGACGGGGACAAAGATTTTAGCATTGTTTATCCATGTGACCCAATCAATCTTTAATTCTGACTAATAAGTTTTAGAGGCAACATGTTGCTTGTTCTAGCTCTGATCTTTATTTTTCTTTTGATAAGTATATCCTTTACTCCTAGCAATCTCTAAGATCTTCTCTTGAGATGGTCTCTCACCATACCATTGTGTAATAGCATCCTTTTCATCATTGAAGTTATTAACGGCGAAAGATGAAGATATCATTTCCTTACAACAATTTTCTTTTCGAGAATCCTAACTAATATTGTTTATTTTCTCACTTGTTCCTTCATCTAGGATTCTTTTGGCAAAGGCACAATAGGTTTCTTCATGAAAAGTTTCACATGGTCAGCAAAATGGCATAGGTTGATCAACAACATTGGTTGATTCCAAAGAATTAGGGGGTCTTTGCTCATTTGGAGGATTCTTTTTCGGCAATGCATTATTATTACCTCTATTATTGTTATTATTCCTAGGATGCATATTCTAAGCTCGATTTCTTTCCTTTTGAATTAGCCTAGCCTGCATGGCATTCATCTCTCTAGCATGCTCAATCTTCATTTCCTTAATAAATTGAGTTAACACTTTAACTGAGTCATGCTCTATTTCTTTGACTTCTTTTCCCTTAGCTTTAACCAGACCTCTTTCAAACCTAGGATTTCATATTTTCTAGGCACTTTCTTATCCTTTTCTACTTCCTCAGCTAAGGAATGATCAACAGCTAAATTATTTGGCTTAGATCGTCTCAACTCATAAGAAACATCAACAAAAAATGCATCAAGATATTGTTCTAACAAAAGATTTATCTGTTGGCTTACAGTCTTGATGCATTTTGTTGATTTGGAGTAGCATCAGATGTGCTCTAGCCATGAAAATTGGTGGAGAGGCTAAAGCACATGAGATCTCCAAGACCCATAAATGGTTTGGACAAATTGTACCTGGCTTGGGAGATATTAAAATAATTAATACTTTTAATGGAGTTCTTAAGTCTGAACTTAGGAAAAATAAAATATTAATGGGTATTAATATAAAACTAGGTTATAAAGTTCCAAAAGTCATGGATCAAGCCAAATCTAATCTTAGCCATTGATTAGAGATTTAATTTCGACCGTTGAAGGACCAACGAGAAAAGTATAAGGGGAGGCTTGAGGGTCAGTTGGAAGAGACACTAGAGTGATCAGTCATTTGTTTTGCTAGAGAGGGGTTTCTAAGCAAAGTCGAATCAGTGATCAGTAGCGAGGGGTAGTGAGTACTGGACAGAGAGGCAGAGATAGTGCTGAGAGACCAGTGCAGAGGCAGAGAGTGAGAAGCAGCAGCTAGAGCAGGCCACACAGAGCCCAACAGAGATAGCGCAGAGGCTAGAGGGATTGCGTCATCCATGCAGAGGGCAGTTGGAGTGACACATAGGCTCCCAGAGGCTGCACAGTGCCTCAGAGGGCTGACATGGAGACCAGAAGGGCCAGTGCAGTGCTTCAGAGAGGCTGGAGAGGGTTTTGTGGGACAGGTTTTTTGAATACCTGTTTCCGAATAGAGAGATATTGTTGCTAGTTATTTTTCTCTGTCGAGTAAGCCAGTTTGGCACCCAATGGTACTCAAGAAAATACTACATAATAATAAACCCTCAGAATAGCTGCACTGATTTTCCAGCATTAGGTTTTCCTAGGGACATTTGTCCAAAAATAACGGTGTCATTTGTGTGTTTGTTTTTTTCATTCAGTTGATGATCTATAGATGTTGAGACTGTATTGTGTTTATTTCGTTATTTATATGTTTTAAATAACTTGTTCGAATTTAACAAGTAGAAGAAATAAACCAAAAGAATACAGATTAAATTTCTAACGGATAGACTTAGAAATTTCAACATGGTATCAAAGTGTAGTTGTAGATCATAGGAGAGTTAAAGGCATCAGCTAAGCAGAGCATTTGCAGCAGAATTAGCTGTCCCAAGTGACAGAAGCCGATCCTTGTAGAAGCAACAGAAGAAGAGTCCGGGCCAGAGACAGGCCAATGCAGAGGCTAAGGAGGGAAGAAAGAGGCTCACGGAAAGCTACACAGACACCAGGAGGGTTGATGCAATTGGCTGAGGGAGTTGTTTTGCCAATGTTGGGATTGTGCAGAGCCTAGAGGCTTAGTCCTTCACTTGTTGGTGGATAGGAAGTTGTGGGCAGTTTGTGGGAGCGAAGCTGGTGGGATACTGTGGACAGAACAATACCTAATAGGGCAAAACCAAGGTAGAGGGAGTTGCTACCGAGGTGGATTTCTAGCCAAGAAATCTGGATCGGAGTTGCAGTTGCACAGACGATCGGAGAGGGGCAGCTTGATGATTGGAAGAAGGATTTCCAGAAGGGAAATCGGGACTCAAAGGGAGTCTAGCAGAGAACTTCCAGATAGGGAGTAGAGAGACTCAGCAGGAGTTGAACAGAGAACTTCCAGGTGGGAAGTAGAGAGGCTCAGTAGGAGTCGAAGAGAGAACTTTCAGAGGGTAGAGAGACTCGAAGGAGTCAATAGAAGAGGAGAGAGATGGTCGTGAATGGACTAAGAGATCAAGATAGGTTGGACAGAGCATCCAACTTTGTGGTCTGGAAGGCTAGGATATTGTCCATTCTAAATAGACATCGCATCAAGGGCTTCGCCTTGAGAGTAATGGCTATCCCAGTTGACCCAGTAGCTAATGAGAAGTATGAGGAGGCAATGGCCAAGGAAAAATGCATCATCCTTGATGGGGTCAAGGATCATGTGGTCCAACATATTGCCGAGAAGTAGACGACAAAGGAAATGTGGGACACCTTGAAGACATTGTACTAGCATACTTCTGTGTAGAGGAAGATGTTGCTTGAGAATCAGCTACGATCATACCAAATGCAGAAGGGAGAGCAGATAGATCTCTTCCTCGGTCAGTTGAAGGAGATCTAGGACCAACTAACTTCCATAGGGGTCAAGCCAGATTAGGAGTTGATGGTGAGGACAACACTAAACGTAGTCTTCAAGGAGTGGGAGACATTTGTCCAGAGTGTATGGTCAGGGCGAATCTTCCAAATTGGGAAGAATTGTGGGCGGCTCTTCACCAAGAAGAGATCAGACAGCTGAGCAAGACGGGAAGTATCAGCAAAGGAGTTTGGATCAAGAAGGGAGAGGAAGAGGATGCAGCTCTGGCATCTGTGGGAAAGCAGGAGAAGAGGAAGAAAAAGGACCTCTCCAAGGTCAAATGCTTCAACTGTGGGGAATTGGGTCATTATGCGAACCAGTGTCTGAGGAAGCAAAACAAGGGAGAGGCATCTGACTCTAAGGCAGTGCTAGCAAAGAAGGAGAAAGAAGTCGAGGAGGATGACGATTGTGCCATGAGTGCTCATGTACCTCTAGAGAAGAGGTGGGAAGACATCGAGCTGTAGTCAAGAGGACTACAGGTGATGAGGGGCAGGATCCTTGAGGTACCCAACCTCTTCGATTATACCTTACTACGGGAGCCCCAAAGAGACAGTAGTAGGACTGGCAGATGTGGCTAGAGACGGATGCGGATGAAGTGACAGAGAGTGCTACAGTGTAGGAGTCCCCAGGCAGCGCAAGGCTAATAAGCTGCAACAGTGTGAGAGGCACAGAGAGTGTTGAACCAGTGTAGGATGGCACGGAAAGGTGTGCAACGGTGTGAGATGCAGGGAGTTGTTACAGCAGTACAAAGGTCAGTAGAGGGAGCACTTGTTAGCGGCCAGAGGGATCTTCAGCATCAGGAATGTTTCTAGCCTAAAAGGGATGTTAGAAGTTGGGTGGATCAGTTACTTACTTCTCAGTAACTGAGTTGCAGTGCAGTAGCAGCATGCAGTAGCATGATGCAACATGATGAGAGGGGGATGCAGTGTTGGAAGTATGGACCAACAACAACACAGATGCAACAGTGGCAGTGGCAGGGCCATGGGAAATAGTACAAGATGCAACAATGCAGAGGTATGTGGGTGGGGAGGCCTAGCATTAGCACAAGTACCAGTGCCAAATAATCAGAGTGATGCTCAATGAGGAGTATTACTAGAGCATGTTCCTCGCTAAGAGGGAGCGTTGATTTGGGATAGCATCGGATGTGCTATAGCCATCAAAATTGGTGGAGAGGCTAAAGTGCATGAAATCTCCAAGACCCAGAAATGGTTTGGACAAAATGTACCCGATTTGGGAGATATTAAAATAATAAAGTTTTTTAATGGAGTTCTTAAGTCTAAACTTAGGAAAAATAAAATATTAATGGGTATTAATATAAAACTGGGTTAGAAGGTTCCAAAAGTCATGGATCAAGCCAAATCTAATCTTAGCCATTGATTAGAGATTTTAATCTTGGTTGTTGAAGGACCAACGAGAAAAGTATAAGAGGAGGCTTGAGGGTCAGTTGGAAGAGACACTAGAGTGATCAATCATTCATTTTGCTAGATTAGGGTTGCTAAGCAAAGTCGAATCAGTGATCAATAGCGAGGGGCAGTGAGTACTGGACAGAGAGGCAGAGATAGTGCTGAGAGACTAGCGCAGAGGCAGAGAGTGAGAAGCAGTAGCCAGAGCAGGATACGTAGAGCCCAGCAGAGGCCAAAGGGACTGCGACATCCATGTAGAGGGTAGTTGGAGTGACACAGAGGCTCCCAGAGGCTGCGCAGTGCCTCAGAGGGTTGACGCAGAGGCCAGAAGGGCCAACACAGTGCTTCAGAGAGGCTGGAGAGGGTCTTGTGGGACAAGTTTCCTAAATACCTATTTCTAAATAGAGAGGTATTGTTGCCAGTTATCTTTCTCTGTTGGGTAAGCCAGCACGCAGTTGTACTCAAGGAAATATTGCATAATAATAAACCCTCATAATAGCTACACCAGTTTTCCCGCATTGTGTTTTTCCGGGGACATTTGTCCAAAAAAAACGATGTCACTTGTGTGTTTTTTTTTTCATTCAGCTGATGATCTGTAGATGTTGAGACTGTATTGTGTTTATTTCGTTATTTATATGTTTTAAATAACTTGTTCGAATTTAACAAATAGAAGAAATAAACCAAAAGAATACAGATTAAATTTCTAATGGATAGACTTAGAAATTTCAACACATTTCATTGACAATGCCATTGAAAATTTTATTGAATTCTTCCATCATTTCATTTTCATTCTTCTTAATACTATTGATAGCTTTAAGTAAATATCTTTCTTCTCTTTTATCCCCACATTTATCTTTGAATGCATTGATAATGGCTTGTAGGGAATCGAAAGAATTATTAGCCTTATTCAATAACCATTGCAATGCATCATCTTCTAGAGAAAGAACAAAGAGATTCATCTTGACATCCTCATGATTATATGCAGCTCTGTGAGCATGTTTCACCAAGATGGTTGTGAACCTTTTGAGATGGGCTTCAGCACTGACTGCATCGCTCCCTTGAAACATAGGTATCTTATCCAAACCAGAATATGGAAGATCATGAGGATATCCCTGAATGTTGAAAAAGTTGCAAGGCACAAATAGATCGATCATGTCTTGCTTGACGGGGTTAAGGAAAAGCAAGTGGATATCAGGGAGGGCATCTTGTCTGAGAAAGATTAAATGCTTACTATAATGTAATTTGTTTAACCGAGCTCTAAGGGCCTTTTCAGGGTTAGGAGCGGGATTAACCAAGATTTATTCTAGTATAAACTCTTATGAGAGGATGAATATGTGAAAATTCCTGAATCTAACACATTAGAAACCCCTATTGCAATTACTGGTTTAAAATCTCCTACTTGTTCTTTACATTGACAAGTTATTTAAAGAGTTTCGGCGTAAATCACATGTAGAAAACCTTTGTCGATGCGTTTTGAACCAACTAGTGTGGTTCATCACCAGGACAAGTTGGGGAGTCAGATCATGGCTGCAAAATAAATAGGGAGAGCAGATCTTCCAAACGGCTATATAAATGGCTAGATTATATAATAATATTAAAATATTAATAAGTCAAAGGTAATAACTTCTAATAATAGAATAAATATTCTAATTATAGAAATAATTTCCTCTAATAACAAATTATAATATTATATATTAAAATGTATATTTATTTAATTAAAATATTATTCCTACGTTATTAATTAATTTATTAAAATTCCTTTTTAATTAATTTAATCATATAATACGAGGGGTTTTATTTATTATATATTAGATGTTAAATATTAATTATATATATTAAAATTACTTAATTCTATTTTATTAATCAACTGAATTGCAAGGATAAGTAAAGTGGACGGGGGGGGGGTTTGTATATTAGAATGTTATTCTATTCTTTCTTAATTTATTTAATCATTTAAACCACTAGGGATAAGTAGAGGGTTTTTAATAATAATGATTTAATGGGATCAATAAATTATTATTGAATATTGGTTAAAATTAATTTTTATTTTATTCATATGGTCAAGGTAGAAGCTTAATAACAAATAGGATTAATAACATTAAGAAAAATTTTATAAGGAAATAGTAATAAAAATAAAGATTAGAATGAGTGACAGATTTTAAATACAAGAAGGACAAGAACATGACAATAGTAAACAACTAAACCAAAGGAGAAACCCTAGGAGGATGGAAAAAACAGCTCTAAGGAGAAGGAACAAGGAAAAAAAAGGAAACCTCGAAAACTAAAAAGGGGGGGAAGGGGGAAAGGAAGGTAAGACTAAGAAAAAAGGGTAGGGATCCAGCTACTACTGATCTTCCAGCCGTCATCTCTATTGAGATTGTTAGGCCTTTTTTCAATTTCAATTGCTTCCCTGAATTTATGGTGATGGAACCGCGCAACCTTGGTAATAACCTTGGCCTCCTCAATACAGACATGATTGTTGGTCTTTTCCACATGCTCTGCTAAGACTGAAGACTTGGTTCTCCCATGTCTCAGGTCGGCTGCATGTTCGCTGATCCTTTGATGGATGGAGCATCCTGTTTCCCCGATATAGGGGGTCCCACAAGAACAAGAGATCAAGTAGACGCCCTTCATGTCCTTAGGGTCAATGGGATCTTTCACCGATCGGAGGGATTTACGAATGGTATTGAGGGGCCTTATAATTCTTAAGGATCCGAGCAATCTTGTCCATGGTTCCCTGGAGATAGGGAAGATGGACACCTAGTAGGCATTCTAATTTTTATGTTTATTACTATTTCCTTATAAAAAATTTCTTAATATTATTAATCCTATTTGTTATTAAGCTTCTACCTTGTCCATATGAATAAAATAAAAATTAATTTTAACCAATACTCAATAATAATTTATTAATCCCATTAAATCATTATTATTAAAAACCCTCTACTTATCCCTAGTGGTTTAAATGATTAAATAAATTAACAAAGAATAAAATAACATTCTGATATACAAAACCCCCCCTTTTACTTATCCCATGCAATTCAATTGATTAAATAAATTAGCATTAGGTAATTTAATATATAAATAAAATAAAATAGTATAACATTCTATTATATAGAAAACCCCACTTTACTTATCCTTAGTGGTTATATGATTAAATTAATCATAAGGAATTAAATTAATTAATTTATTAACCTAAGGAAAATATATTAATAAAATAAAATAGAATAAATAATATATTACAAGTACTAGCTTATTAGAAGTAAATTTTTTACTATAATTATAATATTATTCTATTACTATAAGTTATTACCTTTGACTTATTGACATTTTAATATTATTATATAATCTAGCCATTTTAGATAGTCGTTGATGGTCAGCCTATTCAACCTAGCCGTTTGGATGACCTGCTCTCCCTATTTAATTGGCAGCAATGATCTGACTCCTCAACTTGTCCTCACAATGAACCACACTAGTTGGTTCGAAACACGTCGACAAAGGTTTTCTACATGTGATTTACGCCGAAACTCTTCTTAAAAAAAAATGATAGAAACTAACAAATATTTTATATATTAAAACTGGAATAATTTAAAAGGTATGTACATATACATATACATATACATATACATATACATATATACATATATATAAAATCTCGTTGTATTTATATGAATTGTTGTATTTTTATTATTCTTAATTATATTAATAAATGTGTTTCTAAGTCATTATACTAAATTTCAATATGTTATTCATAAGAATTTCAAAGAATTTTAATCATTTCTCTCAACTACACTAGATAAATCTAATTAATATAATTAAAATTTTTGTTATAGGTTATTAAATATAGTTATGTTTAACTCATATATTACTATATTAATATAAATTAAATGCTGGTAAATATTGATAGACTTAAATTAATTAAATTAATGAATTTAATTTAAATGGCTTAATATTATTATTATATAAAAGGAATTAATATATAAACTTAATCTTATAAACATTTTTTAAAAAATATCTAACAAGATTTCTAGGTAAGAGATTTACCCCCACTTTACCATAAAAATTCTTAATCTGTGAATAGGTTTTGTTACAATATCATGGGTCAATGCCATGGCTTATAATAAGGTATGCACAAAAAATCATAACTCATTTCATTTGAAGGTTATTCATATGACATTTTTTATTTTTCCAATCTCTGTTATAAAATAGGGGTGAATCTCTACTCTTAATAATCTTGTTAGATGCTCTTTGAAAACTACATATGCCTAATTTATGATTTAATAATAATAAAGTTATAATTTAGTTAGCTTTTTTTATCCTTTTTAATCTTGAGAAATGTGAGATGTATCATGAAGTTAGTGTTTTGATGTTTATCAACATTTACCAACCATTTAATTTACATGGCGGTGTTATTTAATCAATTTAATTAAAAGAACAAAAAAGCACAACTAATTTGGAGATAAATTTCAACCATTGATTTGTGAATACTACTAAGGATATTTTAGAATATTCTAAAGAAATTAAATCCCTAAGAATATTTTAGAATATTATAAAGAAATTGAATCCCTAAATCTATCTAATAATTATTGATGATTAAAAGATACACCTTAACCTTGGTCCTAGCCAATGCCCAAAGGATCAAATCTTTTGAGATGCAAACCTCTTTTGATGTGTAAAACTTGAAAAAATGTTAGCACTTCCAAAGAGTGGTCTCTCTTGATGCCTCATAGATAGTGGTTAAGATGGAACTATACTAGTTACGCATGTGCACATACACACACCATGTTTAATATTTCATTGCTTAAATTTCATTTCTTAATATGTAAATGAATTTTATGCTTTGAAAAATATCCTTGGGCACTTGAATTATGTAGGCTACATAGTTTAAACTTATAATTCCAGCAAACCTCTGATTTGTTGAATTTCAAGCCATTTCAAGCCAAAATGTAAAATAGTGAGACTATTTGAATTGTTTTACCCGCCAATATAGCATCTTAACCATGAACCTATGAAATTCTAGTAGGGATGAAATCTGTTGAGAATGGTCATCTTAAGCCAAAACCTCTCTCTCTCTCTCTCGTCTCTCTCTCTACTCGCTCCTCTCTTCTCTCTCTCTCTATAATATAATATATATATATATATATAGATATAGATATAGAATATAAAATAAAGATATGGATATGATATATAATTGCATTTATGAAAAATAGATACAACTCCATAAAAATGACTGCGGTACTGGATTGGTTGACTAATATAGCTTAAACTTGCAATTCCAAAATTGTGGAATATAAAAAAGAATTATCCTAAAAAATATCTGAAAACCAAAATATAGAATAATAAAACTTAAGCAGTATATACCCATAAGAATTAAATATGTATATACTTTATAAAAAATTTTAAAAAATTAAATTTCATAGGTAAAAAAATTCAAGTAGTCCTCTTTCTACATATTGGGTTTTTCTTACAATATATTTTTTGGGTAATTTTGTCTCAAATATAAGAAATATTCTGTGGACTTCCAAGTTAATCCGCGAAGTTTACATATAATTTCCGAAGGCAATTTTCAAGGTAATATATATATATAAAAAGATGTAATTTAAACGATGAAGATATACATAAAGATATAAGGAGAGTCAATATATATTTATCTTAACTATGGCTATATCAATAGCTAAGAGGGAATCTCAAATCCCTTGAGATGGAAATCTTTTTTAAATTTTTTCACTCTAAAAGAAGTTTGTGCCTCAAAATATTTAATACTTGATAAAATCATGATTAAGTAAATTGTAATATAATTAAAAAAAAATTGTTTTTCAAGTTGTCTTAGTTTGATATATACTGGCTTGACCTTTTTCTTAAGAAATCGCAATCCAAGGGCATCTAAGCCATCAAAATTACTCGGGGATCACATCATCCTTTAACACAACTAGACTTTTACCCATGGAGTTTTGAACCTGTGACCTTCACATCACAGAGTCACTTAGTTGTACACCTCATCCTGTCACCATCTATTTTACGCCTCGTGAGCTATAATATAACTAATTTAACATAATTTAAAATAATGTATGATATCTATATAATTAATAAAAATAGTAAGCCCCAAGGGTTAGCTCAATTGGTCAAAATCAGTGCCTTGCCATTGGGAGGTCACAAGGTCCATTCTCCCTGAAGCCCTTGGGGTTAGCTCTTGCAATAGGCCGAGGGGCGTCAGCGCAGATTTTTTTGTGGACATAGCGCCACCCGTTGACCAGGGTGTCCATGAACCACTTTTAAAAAAAAATAAATTAATAAAAAATAGTAATTTTTCTCTCTATATTATGGATTATTACCACGATAAATTTTAACAAATTTAAATTATTAATTCACTTATATTTTTAATTATTTAATGTTATTTTTTTAATATAAGAAAATATATAAAATAAATTAATAATTACATTCATTTATTTTCTAAATTATTTTATTGTTTTATTTTTATTATAAGAAAATAAAAATATAAAAATATAAAATATAAAAATTTATCTTTATGTATGCATTTTTTCCTCAATATCTTCACATTCATATATATATTAAGTCTAAATATTGTATAAATTCAGAAAATAGTTACATTATGAGGAGCGTAGTTTCAAAACTCCATCAGCTGCATTTCCATCAGATTTGTTGTCTAGGTGGTAATGACAAAAATATACTAATAAAAACAAAAAGAAGCTAAAGGACCATACATAGTTTTCTCAAATTTACCAAAAAAGCCCAAGTATCAAAATGCAACCTATAGTCATCCTTATTGATCAATATTGCGTAGATTTGGGTCGTGTGGACCATTTCCATGTGGAAGACGAAAGACCTCATGAACATGTACATCCATGTGTTCCATTTGGCCTTCAAGAAATACAACCAATCATGAAGCCTCTTTTTTCTCAATGAACGGAAACCAAGCAACCCATCATATGTCATTGATTGTGTTGGAGGTCGTTCATAAAAGAAATGGCTTCATTGCAATCATCATGATGGTCATGGGCCAACTTCTCCACCAATGTTGTAACCTACTTTATCTATGCTTCTGAGGAATGAAAGGGTGGAAGTAATTCCACTCACCCAATTGAGATGGCATGTTGCTTCTCCACCTCTACTCTATAATATTACAACTCCACTCAATGTTTTATGCCATGAGTGCAAGGACCAATACCTCTCCAAGCTCTTCCACATTGGAATTGCATTATGTTCCCGCTGGCCACGAACAAAACCCCCTCAACATGCCCAAACCACTTGCCCACTATCAAGATGGATGAAATTATAGAAGTCCTAGTACTCCTTGCCAGCTACAAGCCAACTCCAATGAAGGACTTCCAAACTATGGGATACCCCTTAATGCAAGTTAGACCACCTTTCGGCCACCAAATTGAGTTGAGCCAACAACCCCTCTCAACAAATCCAAACCACCACCACCACCACCACAAGCTTGGACTACTATCGACTCCTCTCGCTTGCATGAGACTCTCTGCACTTACTTCCAAAATTGAAATCCCATTGTCTCCATGAACTACAAAAATGCCACCTCACTGCCCTACCAGATACAAAGGGCTACAGATTTCAAGGGTACAACCACAATTAAACGGCCACCAACCTTTTCCACCACCCCAACCAATCCCCACCATACTCTATACACCATGCTATAGAGGCACAACCATACCAAAGTAGAAAAAAATGAGGAATGATGTAAGAAAAATTTACCTGAACCTCAGAGAGTGAAGAATCATCAGAAGTTGACAGAGATGTAGCTCACCCAACATGATGAAGCACTTACCCTAATTTCAAAAGATCACCCACAACTAGGACTACCCAAAATGAACCAGGGTCCCAAATGATTACCGCCCACACCACCTTTTTGGCATAATTGAATCCATTAGCATCTGAATTATTACTCGTCTTTTAACTCATAGAATGAAGAGCAAGGTAAGGTTGTGATAAATAGCCACCTTACAATCCATGTATGAAAATCCCCACCAACATTGTTCTTTTCATTCCTTGAGACCAACTATCATAGAACACAATGAACCACATAACACAAATAACCACAATATGTTCATAAAACTTCTTATTCCACCTGCCCAAACTAACTTCTTCACTTCTTCAAGTTGCCTCTGCATTTAGTCATCACGTGGGAGAGGATTAAATGGCACTTCATGATCCCCTATCTCTTCGTTCATCACCCCATTAGGGATTTAATAATTATATTATATTCATTATATTTTTAAGATGATTATATGTTTTTACACAAATAAATTATTTTATTTTTTAACCATACTCCATGTTTGAAATAAGAACATTTTCTATTAAATTAAAATTTATTTGGTAAATCTAATTATCTTAATTATTTACTAATATAGTTTTAATAAATTAGTTATTTTAATAAATAATTAGAAAATAAAATTGTATTTTTATTTCAAGAGAAAATAAGTTATGATAAAATAATTAAGAAATTGTATTTTTATTTCTAGAGGAAATAATTTAGTAGACGAGTTGAGAAGTGAACAATGTCGTGGATGGGTAATGACTTCTTGAGGACACCATAAATAATTAAAAAAGAAAAGAAGAGTATAGGAAATTAACCATTGCTTCCTTTGTATCTTTATGAAGAGTCTTTAGTTCAACCCACTTTGTTATATATTTTGGGCATAGTAGAACTTACACCTTCTACTTTTATGGGGAATTGATTGGCCTTACCAAATTAAAGATCCACTTTCCCAATGGATCCACCAAAATATGAGGTTGAAGTGACATATTGTATAAGTCATCCCATTCTCTAACCTTTGCCATAACTTTTGACATATTTCTTGGAATCCCAAAAAATTGTAGGCCAATAATACCTAATGTGCATTACTTTACATTCAATCCTCAATCTCAAAACCCCCATCCAAAGACTATGTATAGAAAGACCCATTTCAACAGCACACTATGATTTTTTTTTTTTATGACAACTTAGGAATGTGTCTTAAGATTCATTTGTTCCAACCTCTTAATGATATCCACATTTATGTAAACTTGGTTGTGAACTTTGTCTAAAAAAATACTAGAAAGAAATAAAAGGATCCAAAACTATTTATGTTATATGGAAATTTATAGATTAAAGGTTAGGAATGGTATTTGTAGCTAAATATATATACTCGTGAAGCCCAATTGTTAGTGTTAGTTTACATTTTAGCTTTTTTCCATGTATATTTTTTGGGATAATTTTGTTTAAAATTTAATAAATACGTTTTTGGCGTTTTGAGTTTAAGATATGTATAATTTAAACAATACAAATGTTCATTATGGGTTTCAAGGAGTTGTATCTATTTAATGGTTCAAAAGTGCAATTTTATAAAGAGAGAGAGTATATCTATCTTAATGATGGTTTTACCAAGAGAAAAGAGGGATCAAATCCCTTGAGGTGTGCATTTTCTAAAAAGTTTTGGACCCTAAAATAAGTTTCACTTCAAGAGATTTGATCCCTCTTATCCCTTCATAAAATCATAGTAAGATCAGTCTATACTAGTCTCCATGTAAAGTTGATATAAAATTATGTTGCTCAATATAAACATCAAAATATTTTATTTATGGCAGATAATGAGAGTGAAATATTCTTATTACATATCCTTTATACTTGGTTCTAATATCAACAATGAACTCATTTAAGAAGATAAGAGTGAGATTATTGTTTATTATGCAAAAACAAGATGAAAAACATTGACCTGCTCCGGTGCTCCCTTAATTAAAGTAAAAGGGTTGAATATATGTCGCCTTTTGAGTCGAACTAGAACTAAAGGAAAATTGATGAAGGGAAAGAAAAAAAAGTTCTCAACAAGATGAGAGTACCTCCATTGAGAATCAAAAGCAGTCAGGTGAAGATCCATCCTCCCCACCACCCTAGATAACATCACAATGTCATCACCTTGCTAAAATCACATGCATATATAATGGGATGATGTCAATTGATGACCAAAAGAAAACATATTTTCACTAGAACACGTTAGGTCCTAGCAAGGACATGTTTTAAACTCGATACATGTTTTAAAATAAACATTCGTCCCCTTTCTCATGCACTCATCAACGACTCACAAAACTCTTTATCATTCTCCCCAAAGGAATGTGCCAATTGTTGTAGAGATAGATGGTGCATTTGAGCTAAAAATAAAAAAAATGATGGTGTGAATAGTAACAACAAGCCTCCTCTTGATTACAACTACCTTTGAGCATTTAAAGTGACGAGACAAGGGTTGTAGACTTCAACCATAGGATCGGCTACCATGACATGCGAGGATGAGGTGTGAACAGGTGTTGGACAAGGGTCGACATCGAGACTCACACCCTCATCAAGGAGATGGATTAATGAATTTCTTTCCAAGAAGCAGTAAAGACACCCCCATCCGGGATACCTCCATCCCGGGAGGCTTTTTCTATTTCCATCCTCCACTTTATAAGATGAAAGTGATCATGCGTATGAAAGATAGGCCATTGTCAGGCCAGGGTAACTCCAGGCTTAATGAGCGAGAGAAAACTGATGTTGTTATTCATTAGGTAATCTACATTTATATATACAAATAAAACGGATCAGTTCATCTTCTGGATGACTGTCCAGTTCACCCATCCGTTTCGGATTAGGTGTCAACATATATGAGTGTGTCTTTATTAGGATAATACTATTACTCTTCTCTTAAAGACTCACTTTCCATCTCTTTTCGTGAAATAACCAATATAGATTTTGCGATTGAATACATCACAAGCCTAACATACTTGTTTATCTCGAATACATAAGAATTTTATCTTGTGTCATTTATTGTAGCCAAGGAAAATCATTAAGGATATGACATCTAGGCCTATTCCCTAGATAGGGCTCCTACTCCAAACACTGTGAGGTCTAATTAGGACCTCATATCGAGGAGACCCCTTGATTTTTTGTGGCATCCAACACCGTCAACACCTTGTTTGGCACAATGATGATGGGTGACCCCGAAGGCGAGGTACTTGGATGAATGACACCATGTTCCAATACCTATTGCAATTGCTTCTTTACCTTGCTTCTATAATGGATTATCTATAGAGATAAATGTTTGGTAATGGAGACTCCAACTATAACTGGATCTCATGCTCCACTTTCGTCTTGGGTGGTATTTCTTTGGGATCCTAAAACCTATCCCTATATGCCTATAGTAACTCTTTCAGTTGTTGGTTTTATTTCATAGTACACCATTCCAAGGATGAATTTATTCTTACTAACTCTTATACATATTAATTTTCTCTTAAAAATAGTAAAACATACCTTTTGTTGGAACTAACCAGTTTCTTATTAGTTGGTACTTACAAATGATTTTATGGACTTCCCCTTATTCACATTGATGGTAAAGGATTTTCCATCCTTGATGAGGCAATACTATTTAGAGCATCACATGAAGATTGTGTCATGCATGTACATATATGGACTTCCAAACACCACTCCACATACATCAAGGAAAATAGATTCAATTGTACTTCATTAATAAAATCAACACTAGTAGGAAATAATTTTTTTCCTACCTTTATTTCCACATATTTATTTATCCAACATAATTGATATTGACTTGGATGATCATGAACTTCAAATCCCACTTTGTTGACTACTTTTCCACAATAAAATTCACTTGTGATGCTGAATCAAATAGAGCATCAATCTTTTTCTTCTTGACCTATATCTTTATATGGAAGAGTATGGTTTTTTAATTCTATTAATATTGTTGAAGGCTCCTCAAATTCAACTCCTACATTGACGTACACAAAATATTCTCATCCATGTCCAAATTTCTTTTGACTTGGTTGCTTGAATCAGTGGCCATGAGGTTCTTTTGATCTGCATCATTCTTTTTTTCTATGGGATAAAATATTGATTCAACTTCCCACACTTATCCTCTATATGATCATCAATGTTAAATGGTTGCCATGATCTTTGCATTGGCATGATGTGGCTATCGTCTTTATGTTTTCCCCCCTTTCCACTTCCTCATCCTACCCTTAGAAGCATCTTAGTGCTCCTTCTATTTCAACCCATTGTATTTCCCTTTCTTTTGTCCTATGTTCTCTAGGTATTGTGTTTGTACAAGAGCCTCTTCCATCAATTTAGGTTTTTACTATCTTTTTTGAAATACCACATGTCAACTCCATGTTGAGCATGTAATGAATTACACATCTTGTTCATAATAGGGTGTAATAGCTATATTATTTTTCATTGTTCCTGTCAACTCCACATCGGGTAGTGGAGGATTGAAAATATCTATCATACTAAAATTTAGAAAGCAATTATAAACAAAACTACATATTTTTCACTATCAATTACTTTATCTCTCTATATATAAAGATGATGTGGACAATGACATATTTTATTTACAATTGTCATTGAAATATTTTTTTAGTTAATATATATAGTTGAAATTGGACCTTTTCGTTATTAATTTTAAATTTGATTAATTTAATTATTATTTTATTATTTTTAGATATAATGTTATGGGACTATTGTAACTTATCTTTACCCTATTTTATTTTCCACTTTTCACTTTATGTTCAAAAAGAAAAAATAGAAAAGAGAATAAAAATAGAAAAAAGGAAAAAATAAAGAAAGAAAGAAAAGAAAAATGAGAAAAACATAGATAAAAAAAGGAAATCAAAATAAAGAAAGGAAAAGAGATTAAAAAAAAAAATGTATATATGAAAAATAAATAAATGTATATCCTTAAGTCAACGCGCAAGTCAAAATGCCACTTTATTTGTTTTGTTATTATTATTATTATAATCCTTTATCTTTATAGAAGGATTATTTAATTTGTAAATAAAATTATTTGACATTTATGTTAGATAATGATAAAGTTTGATTTGATTGTGATGGATTAGATTAGGGTCACTTGGAACAATGACCCCTAATCGATTGTGGCACCCCCCGCATCTTCAGTAGCTAACGAACGTGGGGGGGAGGGTATGCAAAGTGGTTTTCCCGATCCTGTCATTGAATATGTAGAAATTTCGTGTTGATTTCAGCACCCCCCTCAACAATACCACTTACTGTGCTCGCCCCCCTAAAAAACCTCTTCCACCATTCATACTCCCACTTTTTATCCACCCGCTAGTCTTCTTCCAAGTCTAACCACCACTACCCCTCTCGTTAAACTGGCATATGGCCATTGTCATTCACTTATCCCACCAATGTCTCATTGCATTAAATCCTACACACCAATAACAATTAATCAATTCAACCCGTTATTCATTCCCTAATATAACATTTCCATCTATTCAAATTAACCATTTGCATTCTTCCTATTGCTATAATTGAAGATCACCTCTATAAGAGAAATTATAACAAACAATGACCTTCAACCATTGTTTCCAGCTTGCAATTGTCTTATATCTAGGTAAATACTTATCAATTATCTTAAAAATTTGTTTTTCCCAATGACTTCACATAAAGTAAAGTAAGCAATCGTTACAAATAATCCCCTCTTACCCCCTGTGATTAACCTGAATGAACTCCCATTAGTAGATACTCATTTTAAAATTGCAGAGACTAATTGTGATTTTTATCTATGTGAACTTCACAATTGGGATTTTCAAAAGTACCAAGATACTAGTGATGAATTTTATTTTTGGGAATCCTTATTTCCTTAGTTTTGTTTCCCACAAACCTATCATTTCCTAGAATTTGTTGCTTGGTGTGGAGCTCGATATCTACCTAGCCAAAGAGTTGTAATAACTTAGAACAATGAAACCCTTTTCTATGTGACTTCTAAATCAATTTTCCAAGCCCTCTAGTTGAATCCTCAAGAACATTTGCATCCATTTTCTATTGATGCATTAATTGAAATTTAACAAAAGATATCATTTTCAGACAGAGCTCATATCTTTGAATCTTTCTTGCCTGAGAATTCTAGATTACCCAGGACCAATCCTCCCTATTATGTTGCTATTTTCCTTGAATTTTCTAGGTAGGTCATTTTCTTAGTGTCATGTCTATTAGGATACCCTAGTGACTAATGGGTTGATAAAGTCATCTTGGGATTTCTGTCAGTATTCTTATCTGATAAAATATCCTCAATACTATTCAACCACAGGTAGTTTCTGTTCGATGCAATTTATGATCAATTCTTGAAGTTAAGTGCAGAAGGTTCCTTCAGATATCAATTAGTTCTAGTTTACTTGTATCTATATCATCAATCTAAAAGGTTTAATTTCCCTTTGAAAAAGTTGGATGTTGCAGGTGCCCCACAGTCAATCATCCATTGGACATCATTAGTGAGAAATACCTTTGAAGGATTCACATTTAGTGATTTCTTTAATCAATTCCTATATATGGCCAATTGTTTATTAAATAGTGATGTTGTGATCTAGGTGGATATTGGTGGCCACTCGCCAATTCCACTTGGACCCACACCATTGCTTCTTTTAGTTTTTCAGTTTCCTTAATTGTAGCACAATTTACTATTTTTAGCCATATTTTAGGTCCTAAACTTTTGAAGCCGTTTTGAGGCCCTAAACGACATTTTTTTGGAAATCTACCGATAATGATTTTTTTTTTTTTTATCTAAAACCATCATTTCCATTGTATTCCTCGGAGATATCTTTCGAATGGGTTATCGTGTGCATCAAACAAAGATAATATGACCAAGTTGCGACCCTGGGAAGTTGGCTGTCCAACTCACCCAAATAGGGCCCATAAACTCTTGGTGTTACATCTCCTCGGGTTAGGGTTTTGGTTGTTTAGGGTTTCCTTTTATTGTTCAATAATAAAAATTCCCTTGAGCCTCATTGTAAGGCAGTTTAGAGGCATGTAACTGCCACATCTCTTCTCAGAGATAAGCTACCATCACCCTAGCTAGTTTATTTCCATTTCTATTTGTAAGCATATTTCAGTATTTTACATTAATGAAATGAACTATTATTTCCACTGCATCTCTGTGTTTTTGGTTATCTCTGTAATTTGTTGTGTTCCTGTTTAAATCCGGATCATGTTGTTCCTAGAATTTCAATTGAAATTAAGAGAACTTTACACCTAATTGAGCATAATAAAGTTGGGGACTCGTTGTTATGAAACCAGCTCACAAAATGATATAAAAGATAGTTGAACATCTTAGAATTCAGCCTCTTTGAGGGGGAAACCTCCTTTACATTACACAAATGAACAACTCTTGGATGATTCAAATGAAAAAACCTCCTTTCTATATATAGGAGTCTAAGGAGCAATATAACCCAACTGACCTAACAATAATAATATAAAGGCACAAAAATAACAATAGAGGGATTCTATGGGGCACAATAATAACAATATGGGGACGATAGGGGCACAACAATATTAATAAGGGATACAACTACAATAGTAATGGGGTAATCACTAGTATTATAGGGACCTAACACTCATATTTATACCAAAATTTCACTGAAATTAGGATTTATGGATGTGAACTACAACCATACAAGTCGCATGTGTTCCTCCCAATTAGAATTTTTTCTCTTGATTATATTAGGCAAATGATGAATCTAGATGATGTTCATTTCGTTGATAGGAAACAAAAAAACCAGTTTAAAAATAAAGCACAGGTCAAGCTTTTATAGCCAACACAAGAGCTACAACAAAAGAGGTTGATGTTTTATTAAAATAAGTGATTTTCAAATTCAGTTTCAGTTGGTCTTATGACCCATTAGGAATTATATCTTTAGTAAGAGTTGCAAAGAAATCAACACCTTATGCTTATATGCCTAAACTTGAAATTGAGTAGTATGCAAATCAATATGATTGGAATGAGAATACTTTGCAGGATATTTAGGAGCCAATATCCAATCAAACAATACTGAAAAATCCAAGAATGAAAGAGAAAGAACTAAAGAGGCTAAGAGAAAATGTATCACTAGCATGTTCAAAGTTGCAAGAATCAGAATTTCAAGTGGTTTATAAGATGAAAACTATAAATCTTGATGAGGAATCTTCAAAATTTCAAACTTCAGAGGAGTTTCCTACTATTGTATTATCAACACAATCTCCGTTTTCTCTACAACAGGTAGAAGAAACTAAAAATTGTTCTTCTTCTCCTTCCTCTCCTTCTTAGAGGCAAAAAAGTATATTTTCTAAATTCCTAGAAATGAAAAGGAAGAATAAAGCACTTAAGACTTCGACATATGTAGAGTTTTGGAAGCAATCTAACTTAACACAGACAATGTTACTTTCAGCACTAGATAGTGAGAAGGGAAAGTTCCAATTAGCATTCTTGGAGCTAAAGGTCCCTATACCAAAGACAACTGAGGATTACAAAACTTCCCTATTTTCTTTTAACACCAAACAAATTCATCCTATAGATCAAATTAATCTACACAAGCAAGTAGGGGAGATGATTTACATATCCTTGACAAGTTCTTATATGACAACTTCTAAGCTGCAAGAATCACTAAATAATATTAATTCTAAATTAAATTTATAAAAAATGTCTTCTTTAGCTAAGGATACAAGAATCAAAGGATTTGAAGATCTAGTTTTAAAATTAGGATTAGATCGTAAATATGTTAACGCAAAAAAAGATATAATTAAGAATAGAAATGTTGATATTAAAGCATTAAGGAAACAATTAAAGATGCCCACCTCTCAACATACACAAGCCCAAGAAGTTGGCTAATTAGAAAAGGAAAAATAAAATATGCTTAAAATGATCGTTGAACAGAACATGAAAATTCATACCATGGAAGAAAAAATGGAAAATCTGATGAAATAAAGAGGGAAGAAACTCAATATTACAGCTGGCACTTCCACATTGACAACTTCTATAATAGGTACTTCTACAACAAGGACATCTACAAAAGAAGTAATCATAGTAGAAACACAGTCTACTGATCAAAATTCAGCAGAGAAATTGTCAAATGCCATGGCAGGTTTATCTTTGAAAGATTAAGAAATTGAGAAACTTAAGGTGCAACTCCAAAAGATTCAAGAAAGTAAAATCAAGACTGATAATGCATATTTGGCTGAGATTCAAATAATTTCAAGTCAACTATGAAATTAGAAATTTATGAGAGTGATCATTGATTACACAAACTTTATCTCGGGCCAAAGAAAACATCTGGGTTGATATCAATGCAATAGTAACTGAGTTATGGCCTTCCATTGAAATTATTTTTGAACAAGAAGATTTATTGCAGAGATCAAAAGTAGCAGTAGCAGAAATAAAAGAAGATTTGGACCACAAACTAGGATATGCCACAAGGATAATTAAAGTATTAAACTCTAAAACAAAGGATGAACTTGAATAATTTGGGATTGAAGATAGAACAAAAGAAGTCTTAGAAGTAAGAATTTTTTTAACAAAGAGAAATTTGATGTTACAACCTGAGAATAAGTGTCAAAACATAGAAGCTTAGATCAAAAAATTTCATAGTAAATTCAATGCTCTACATCAGAAAGGACTCCTAGTTTTGGAATTTATAGGTGGAAAATTAATTGCACTTGAATATTATCAACACAGGTTAGATGAGATAGAAGTAGCCAAGGCTAAGTTTGCCAAAATCAGAGAAATTATAACTGAAAAGATTTCATCGAAGGCTTAAATTATGATTTATTCATTCAGGATGAAATCAAGCATTTTTTTCTAATGAGGCCTACTTTTGAAAAATATACTGAAGTTGATGAGTTATACAAGAAGTTGGTCAATTTCTCTATCCCAGATGATAAGAGACGAGATAAATTATGTGAGGTCATCGAATAGAAGATAATCCTAAATTTTAGGAGTATACAACAGATAAGAAATAAAATACAACAAATATGTAGGAGCAATGAACAAAAAATTGGATTTCCAACAACAATGATCAAACAACAACCCTCAAAATATGTGCAAAGCATTCAAACAGTTCATATTTACTATTTTTCAATACTACTTTTGTAATACCCAAATCAATTTGGATGATATTGTATTTTGTTATAAATTTTGATTCAAGTATAGATATTTTGAGTCGAACTCTATAAGTATTTTGCAGTTCAAAGGAGAAAGGGTTAAACTCTTCTAATGAACCAATGACATACTTGTAATTTTCTAAGCTAATTCTGAAGATAATAGAAGGATTCTGGATTCATTTTGAGCAACTTGTGTATCTCTGCGAGTTCTTCTAGTTATTTGGTTATGTTTCCATTCTTTATTTTCTCCACACATGTTCAAGGTAACATATAAGTTTGGGTAGCATTAGATTGATTGCCAATCTATCTGAAAGCCCTTACAAAGCTATAATTATTAAAAGAGATTAATTAACTGAAACTATTTATCTTAGTTAATTCCTCTAAATCTTTTAATTTTTTCCTTCTGTCATCTCTTGGACATGTATCGGTTGGTTGTGGAAAACTTCTATACACATCTACTGTATATAACAGATTTGGTATTCAATATGAATGTATAAGGAATTATATATCTTCTTAAATTCTACTTTCCAAGAAATTTTAAAGATTAATTTGGTTAGGAATGAAGAATCAACCCTTTTGTTTTAAAGTTTAAAGCATTGGTCATCCATTTAAAATCAAAACCTTACTTTGGATGCTTTGGCACATTTCCTTGCCTAGAACTGTCTACAAAGGAACAACATCAGATTGGCATTGTTGTTTGGGAACAAGTATTGACATTTTGGATTGCAGATTACTGTGGGGTGGTTTTCGCTGGGACAATGATCATACTTGCCTCTTAACGGTGAATAAGAGGTAAGTACGCTGAAATACTTCACTTGGCGACTCTACATATTAAATATGGCTTCATGTGGGCAGATCACATCTCAATTAGATCCAGATCCTTTCTCTCCTTTACCAAATCCATAGAGTTTAGTTAGAATTGCATCTATTAAACGTAGATTAGAAGCCTCTCTTGCTTCTTCTGCCCTTTTTCTATCTGAAGTACCTTTCTGACCCTTTTCAGTCAACTCGAATACGTGTTGAATTATTAGATCTTCCTCCAAAAGTTTTAGAAATCCTTTCTAAAGGAGTAGATCTTCAAACTGCACCTTTAGTCCATCAACTTGAGGCCTTTGAACTTCCTTATTCTCATTTGGAAATTTATGATAGTGAAAAATATCCTAAACTTTATCTTTCTGAATTTAAACTAGTTAATTTTAAATATTCTTTTGTACATACTTATCCATCCACTTCTATTAAATATGAAGAGGAACTTGGTATTTATACTAATCATCTAGCTTTTGAGGATCCTGAAAAAGCTTTTACATGAAGTTCACAATTTAGTTATTAATCCTCAATTCTTCCAGAAACCCAAACCTTCATTACACCCTTATTTTAGTAAATTTGTTTCTCCTAAAAAGACAACTCCTTCACAACATCAAATGAATGGTATTCAACCAATTGTGGCAGCACATTATGCAACATTAGTCCTTCCACCAATATACCAACTTCATTATTTTCCTAATGAGTATTTAAAACATTTACCTAGATTTAATGGAGAGACATGGCCATATGCTAAAGATCACTTAACTACATTTCTAGATTTTGCTGATAACATGAATACTGAGCATGAAGATGTCTACACAAGATTTTTTGTTGAATCACATGAAGGAAATGTTAGAATATGGTTCATACAACTTCAATATAATTCCTTTAATTCATGGGATTAACTAATCAAAATTTTCAAAAATCAATGGGGAATAAAATAGGATCATGTTTACTACTTAACAAAATTTGAAGACTTGAAAAGGAGCCCTTGTGAACCTGTAGCTAATTTCATTAAGAGTTCTAATAAAATTTATAACAAGATACCTCTAGATTGTAAACCTCTAGTTACTACTGCTAAATTTAGGTTTTCCAAAGTGTTTGAAGACAGCTTTGTTGTAATGCTTAGGGAGAGAAAATCCGAAAGTTTAGCAGACATGCAAACTAATGCAAACGAAGTTGAAGCTAATAGATCAACATCTACTAAATTGAAAGCTGAGGTAGAAATTGCTAAAAAGAGAATGAATCTAGAGAATAAAGCACCTCATCATAAAAAAATTGATCAAATAACCTATCTACTTAGTAATATGTCTAATATAATCTCAAGAATGGAAACTCAACCTAGAGTAACCTAGCAAGTTTCAAATATTCCACAAGTTGAATACAAAAGACCTTTTCAACCTCAAATTTTGCAAAGACCAAACACTGATCAACAAGTTCAACCTCCCTTAATGATTGATGATCAAGATCCTAAAGAAATTTTTCCTATCAATACAAATGATGTCAATTATTTTGAAGATCCATCATAACAAAATGCTATCATTCCAATCAGTCAAGATCAGTCTCTGATTCAAAATAGAGAAAATTCTCAAATTTCCAAGTATCAAGCTTTTTCTAAATTCCTCATTGTTGAATTAAATAGAAGGTATGACCTAAGACCAAAACCAAGACTTGGTAGACAGGTAAAAAATGTTACCTTTAATGAGCCTCAAGTAAAACCAGCTAAAACACAAACAACATTAATTCAACCATATAATTAATTACAAGAACATAATACTTCTGAAAAATATGGTCCAATTGTTTTTAATGTTGAAAAAGTGTTAGAAAGAGTTAAAATTCCAACCCCATTATCTGAACTCTCCAAAAATTCAAGTTATAAACATCAAGTCTCTAAATGGATTCAATATTAAAGTGTTGATACTGTGGGGGATGCCATTAGTTTACAAGATGAACAACCTTCAGTTGTTTTTTTATCCTAGTTCATATATGATTGATGAAAGTGTACCTCATTTTTATGTCACGTTGAAAATCCATGATTACCTTTTATATAATTTTATGTTAGATTCTGGTGCTTCCCATAACCTAATTCCTAAATTGATCATGGATCAACTTCAATTACAAATCACTAGACCATATCGTGATCTATATACTTTTGATTCCAAGAAAGTGCCTCTCCTGGGATTAATTAAGGGTTTAGTTGTAACATGTACTTAGATCCTTGTGAAGAGTATTGTATTGGACATTTTTTTTATAGATATTCCCCCAAAATTTGGAATGTTATTGTCAAGATCTTGTTGTTCCAAGTTAGGGGGAAGTCTGTCAATGGACATGTCTTATGCTACAATCCTAGTCTATGGAGGTGAACATTTAAGAGTATACAGAGAAGTAAGATTCATCAATACAATTTTTAAAGCAAATCAAGAAATTAATCATCCCATTTATGAAATTTATCAAGAATTTGGATGCTTTAATCTGGCTGTTAATGATCTTCCAAATCCCCAAATCAACATTGAAGAAACTGTCAATACCCCTCAACTTTTAAAAACTAACATTTGGAAAATGTATTTTGATGGGGTTTTTTCCAAATATGGGGATGGAGTTGGAATTATACTCATCTCTCCTAATAAGAAAAATATAATCCAGTATTTTAAATTATATTTTGAAGTCACAAATAATGTGGCAGAATATGAAGCCCTAATTTTAGGATTGGAGTTAGCTAAGATTCTGAAAGTTCAAAACTTCAACTTGGAAAATGTTACTTGAAATTATGTATATACATTTCTCTCTAATTAAGCCTTTGTCATGGTCTTCCTCTTCATCTTGTCCTGATGATGAACCACACTTGTTGGTTTGAAATATGTCGGACAAAAAATTATCTTATGTGATTTCTACCAAAATACTTTGCTTAATTCATTAAGGATCACATAAGCTTGAATACAAAAATTACTACCCTATACGGAAGGGCCATTGCTATTAAATTTCATCACTTTGAACAGTCTAGCCTAAGGGTTTCCAAGTTGAAGACAGGTCTGGCTTTTCTAAAATGATGTAGAGTTCAAAACTTGTTAGTATATGGTGATTCAGAGTTGATTGTAAAACAAGTCAAAAATATTTTTCAAACCAAGCATCCTAGGCTTGAATATTATAAGAATGAAGTTTGGGATTGTGTAGATAATTATTTTCAAGCCTTCAATATCACATCAATCCCAAGATAAGATAATATTCATGCTATTTCTTTGGCAATTTATGCTAGTTCTTTCAAAATACACAATCCTCTAGAATTGCATTATCAAATTGAAGTAAAATATAGACCTTCCATTCCTGAAAGTCTCAAACATTGGCAGGTTTTTGAAGATGATGAACATTTAATTTTTTTTACAAATGATAGATGAATTTTCTGCTTTACATGTTGAAGAATATCACATTGATGAAATGAAATGAAATGAAATGAAATGATGATGATCAAGACTCACATTTAAAATAGAAAATTGTTGATCATTATATCACTCAATTATCAAATAACTAAATTCCAAAAGGATTAGTTTCCCTTGAAAAATTGTTTGATCATAATGATGTATCAAAACATTCATTGCCAAATTCACAACAAGAAGATGTTTAGGATTGTAATATTGGTACTTCTAAAGAAACCATAACTTTTTTAGAATCTGAACTCAGATATTCCACAGTTTTCATCTTTGCTTTGTCGAGATTTCGAGTCTAGACCAAGACTCATCATCAGGACTTGTTTTAAAAAGGAGAGAGACAGTAGAGATAAATAAGGTTAGAGAAATAAAAAATGTTAAAATTTCAGCATCATGGCCTCAGGAAATCAAACGCAAGTATATCAATATGTTTAAACATTATAGAGATGTGTTTGCATGTTCATATGAGTAATTAAAATCCTATGACATAACCATTATTGAGTATAAAATTCCTCTCAAAATCGAAGATAAACCATTTCACAAAAATTAAGAAGAATAAATCTAGGCTTGCTTCCAATCATTGAGAAAGAAGGAAAAAAGCTATTGGATGCAAAAATAATTGTTCTCTTAAGATAGTATGAATGTGTATCCAACCTAGTACCTGTTAGGAAGAAAAATGGAGAAATAAGACCGTGTGTTGACTTTAGGAATCTGAACAATTTATCATTAAAGGATAATTATTCATTATAAAACATGGACCACTTACTTCAGAGAGTATCAATTTCAAACAGGGTTTCAATGTTATATGGTTTTTCTGGATATAACGAGATTTTGATTAGTCCCAAAGACAGAGAAAAGACAACATTTACAACTCCATGGGGTACATTTATGCATGCCAAGATGTCATTTGATTTAATCAACACTGGAGCAACATTTCAAAGAGAAATGGATGTGGAATTTGTTGGTAAGATAAATAAATTTATTGTCATTTATCTTGATGATTTAACTATATTTTATCATTCTGGTGATAAACACTCGAAACACCTGAGGAATTTTTTTGAAAGATGTAGGAAATATGTGATTTTTCTTAATCCAAAAAATTCACTTTTTGCAATGAAATAAGGAAAGCTATTGGGACATATAAATTCAAAGGAAGGAGTTGTTATTGATCAAAAAAGAGTCTTAACAATTCAGGTAATCAGTTTACCTAGAAACAAGAAGGAAATTCAATCATCTTTAGGAAAAATAATTTTCTTTAGAAGATTTATACCTAATTATGTTGAGATTGTAAAATATATTACTGATATGCTTAAAAAGGATCATGAATTCAAATGGAAAAAAACATGCTAGATATTTTTTTTCACAGATCAAGAAGGCCATTTTAGAAGCTCCAGTACTAGCTAGTCCATATTACTCAAAACTTTTTAGTATCTTCTCCTTTGCCTCAAATATTACCATAATAGTTGTTTTACTACAAAGGACTGATGATCAATATGAGCAACCAATTTCCTTTTTTAGTAAGGTGATGAAAGCTGTTGAACTGAGATATGACATCATAGATAAACAAGCTTATGCCCTGGTGCTATCTTTAAAAGAATTTATGATTTATGTCTTACATTCTTCGATAATTGCTTATGTACCCAACAATGCAGTAAAAATAGGTCTAACTCAACTTGATCTAGATGGAAAGAGGGGAAGATGGATTGCTAAGATACTTCAGTTTTACCTAGATATCATACTTATCAAGTTGGTAAAAGGATAGGGTCTAGCTAAAATTTTGGTTGAATCAAATTATAAGATACTTGGTATCAACACCATCATGCATATTTTAGGTGAGAAGAATCCACAAGAACCTTGCTTTAGTACAAATCCTATTCCTATTTCTTTACATATTGATGACAAATTTATACTTTCAGATTGGTATAAAGACATAATGCATTTTCTTCAAGACTTTGAGTGTCCTCTTGAATTCACAAAGAATCAATGCAAATCTCTTAGACTTAAGGCCATGAAGTATTGTATCATAAATGCAAATTTGGATTGGAAGGATTATTTGAATATCCTTTTATTATGTTTGACTGAAAATGAAACGAAAGGAGTAATTTAATAGTTTCATGAAGGCATTTGTGGAGGACATTATGCTTGGAAGGCAACTAGATATAAAATTTTGAGAGTAGGTTCCTATTGGCCCAAATTGTTTGCACAGGTTGGAGAAAATGTGAGGGTTTGTATCCCATGTTAGATATTTGCTAGAAAATAGAGGTTAACATCACTTCCCCTTATTCCAATTTTAATCAAATGTCCTTTCTTAAAATGGGGATTAGATTTCATAGGTGAAATAGTTCTAGCTTCTAGCAACCAACATTAATGGATATTAACTACAACTGATTACTTCACCAAGTGGGTAGAAGAAATATCTGTTAAGAATGTAACTGATACAATAGTGATGAGATTCATTGAAGAAAATATACTGTCTAGATTTGGGTGTCCAAAGAAAATAGTTACAAATAATGCACAAGATTTCAACAGTATCAAAATGATAGAATTTTGTCATAAATATCAGATTTCATTACATCATTCTACACCATATTACCCACAAGGTAATTGGTTAGCAGAATAATCAAATAAAAGTTTGGTTAAAGTTATCAAGTAAGTATTGGCAGATCACAAAATAATTTGGGATAGTCATCTCAAATATGACATATGGGAAAACAAAGTATCACCTAAAAGATCTAGTTGAAAATCCCCTTTCCAACTTGTATATGGAACTAAAGGAATTTTCCCTACACAGTTAGAATTCCAGTCATGAAATTTTTGCAGGAACCATATAAAGAAGATGATGATTTTTCATGGAGAATTAATCAGATTATTGAGCTAAAGTAAGATAGAGATGAAGTTCAACACAAAATTTGTCAATATAAAAAAAAAATGGAAATTTTGTTTGATAGGAAGGCTAGAGAAAGAGATTTGAGACAAGGAGATATGGTTCTAAGATGGGATTCCAAAAGAGAGGAAAGAGGCAAGCATGGAAAGTTTGATAATTTGTGGTTGGGACCTTTCAGCACTGCAAAAGTAAAGGGAAATAATACATCCATTCTATGCAACCTGGAAGGACAATATTCTTCATTTCCAGTCAATGGGAAATACCTCAAACACTATATTTAGTATTAAATGTTTGCAACTACATTCATTGTAAATTTCTGGTTTTCTTTGACTTTCAACATCAAAGTGTGTTTTTCACAACAAAGACTCCATAGCCCGATGAGAAGGCACATGGATCTGCATGTTCTCATCCTCGGATGGATCTGATGTTGTAACTTATTTTTACCCTATTTTATTTTCCACTTTTTCACTCACCGCCCCTACAAAACACTCTTCTGCTATTACTCTCATGCCATTCCTTCTCCCACTTTGTATCCACCAGCTAGTCTTTTGTCAAGTCTAACCACCACTACCCCTCCCACTAGCTTGACAGATGACCGTTGTTATTCAATTATTATTGCCAATGTCTCATTGCATTAAATCCTACATGCCAACAATAGTTAATCAATTCAAACCATTATTCATTCCCTAATAAAACATTTCCACTTATTCAAATAAATCATTTTCATTCTTCTTGTCGCTACAATTCGAAGAACCAATATGTAAGAGAAATTCCAGCAAATAGTGACCTTCAACCTTTGTTTTTAGCCTGCAATCATCCTATATACGGGTAAATCCTTATCAATTGTCTCTGATATTTTTTTTATTTTTTTTTCTCAATGGATTCACATAAAAGAAAGTAAAAATATGTTATATCTAATTCCCTCTTACCCCCTGTGATTAACCTAGATGAACACCCATTAATATATATTCATTTTAAATTTCCAAAGACTAATTGTGAATTTGATCTATACAAACTTCACAGTTGGGATTTTCAAAAGCACCAAGATACAGTGATGAATTTTATTTTTGGGAATCCCTATTGCCTCAGTTATGTTTCCCACAAACTTATCAATTCCCAAAATTTGTTGCTTGGTGTCGAGCTTGATATCTACCTAGACAAAGAGTTGTAATAGCTCAAAAAAATGAAACCCTTTTCTATGTGACTTATGAATCAATTTTCCAGGCCCTCCAATTGAATCCTTAAGAACCTTTGCATCCATTTTCTACTGATGCATTAATGGAAATTTACCAAAAGCTATCATTTTCAGACAAAGCTCATATCTTTAAATCTTTCTTGCCTGAGAATTCTGAATTACCCATGACCAATCCTCCCTATTCTATTGCTATGTTCTTTGAATTTTCTAGGTAGGTCATTTCCTTAGTGTCATGTCTATTAGGATAACCCAACGACCAATGGGTTGATGATTTCATCTTGGGCTTTTTGTCAGTATTCTCTTCTAGTAAAAATCCCTCAATAATATTCAACTATAGTCAGTTTTTGTCTGATGCAATTCATGATCAATTCTTGAAATTCAGTGTAAAAGGTTCCTTCAAATATAAATCAATTCTAATTTACTTGTTTCTATATCATTAGTCTAAAAGGTTTAATTTCCCTTTGAAAACTTTGGATGTTGCAGGTGCCCCACAATCAATCATTCACTGGACATCATTAGTGAGAAAGACCTCTGAAGAATTCTCATTTAATGAGTTTGTTAATAAGTTCTTGTATATGGCCATTTTTTTATTATTAAATAATGATGTTGTTCCTAGAATTTCAACTGAAATGAAGAGAATTTTACACCTAAGTGAGAAGACTAAAGTTGGAGACTGGTATTTATACCAAAATTTCACTGAAATTAGGATTTATGGATGTTAAATACAACCATACAAGTTGCCTATATTCCTCCCAATGAGATTTTTATCTCTTGAGTATAATAGGAAAATAATGAATGTAGATGATGTTCATGTTGTTGCTACGAAACAAAAAGCCCAATTTAAATTGAAAGCTCAAGTCAACCCTTTTATGGCCAATCTAAGAGTTGCAACAAAAAAGGTTGATTTTTTATTAAAAAAGATGAATTTAAAATTCAGTTTCAGTTGGTCTTATGACCCATTGGGAATTATATCTTTAGTAAGAGTTGCACAAAAATCATCACCTTACACTCATATGCCTAAACCTGAAATTGAGCAGTATGAAAATAAAGAAGATTGAGATGATAATACCTTGCAAGAGATTGAGGAGCTAATATCCAGTCAAACAACACTGGAAGCTCCAAGAATGATAGAGAAAGAACTAATGAGGCCAAGATAAAATGTATCACCAACAGGTTCAAAGTTGTAGGAATAAGAATTTCAAGTGTTTTAAAGGATGAAAACTATAAATCTTGATGAAGAATCTTTAGAAGCTCAAACTCCAGAAGAGTTTACTATTGTTATATTAACAACACAATATCCCTTTTCTCTATAGTAGGTAGAAGAAACCATAACTTATTCTTCTTCTCCTTCTTTGAGGCAACAAAGTATATTTTATAATTTTGTAAAAATGAAAAAGAAGAATGAAGCACTTAAGACTTCGACATATGCAGAGTTTTGGAAGCAATCTTCCTCAACACAAACAAGATTACTTTCAACACTAAAAAGTGAGAAGGGATAGTTCCAATTGGAATTCATAGAGCCAAAGGTCCTTGTACCAAAGAAAGTTGAGGATTATAAAACCTCCCTGTTTTCTTTTGAAACCAAATTCATCCTATAGATCAAATTGATCTACACAAGAAAGTAAGGGAGATGATTTACACATCCTTGACAAGTTATGCCATGAAATCTTCTAATATGCAAGCATCACTAAATACTATTCATCCGCAATTAAAGCTATAAAAATGTCTTCTTTAGCTAAGGATACAATAATCAAAGGACTCAAAGATCTAGTTTTAAAATTAGGATTAGATCCTAAATATGTTATGGAAACAAAAGACATAATTAAGAATATAAATGTTGGTACTCAAGCATTAAGGAAACAATTAAATCTTCCCACCTTTGAACATCCACAAGCATAAGAAGTTGGCCAACTAGAAAAGGAAAGATAAAATATGCTTAAAATTATTATTGAACAGAACATGCAAATTTAGAAGATGGAAGCATAAATGGAAACGTTAATTAAAGAAAGAGAGCAGTAACTTAGTATTAGAGCTGGCACTTCCATAGTGAAAACTTCTATAGCAGGTACTTCTACAATAGGGACATATACAAAAGAAATAATCACAGTAGAAACACAGTGTACTGATCACAATTTAGTAGAGAAATTGTCAAAGGCCATGGGAGATTTATCTTTGAAAGATCAATAAATTGAGAAACTTAAGGTGAAACTCCAAAAGATTCAAGAAAGTAAAACCAAGATTGATAATGCATATTTGGCTGAGAATCAAAATAATATCAAGTTAACTAAACAATTAGAAATTTATGAGAATGAATCATTGATTGCACAAACTTTATCTCAGGCCAAAGAAAAAATTTGGATTGATATCAATGCATCAATAACTGAGTTATGACCTTTTATTGATTTTTTTTTTGAAAAATAAGATTTATTGCAGAGATCAAAAGCAGCAGAAGAAGAAATAAAAGAAGATATGGACCACAAACCATGAGATGCCACAAGGATAATTAAAGTCTCAAACTCTAAAAAAAAGGATGAACTCGAAGAATTTGGGATTGAAGACAAAACCGAAACAATCTTCGAAGTAAGAAAAGTTTTAAAAAAGAGAAATTTGATGTTACAACTTGAGAATACATGTCAAAACTTAGAAGCTCAGATCAAAAAAATTCACAAAACTTTAATGCTCTACATCAAAAAGGACTCCCAGTTTGCAATTTATAGGTTAAAAATTGATTCCACTTGAAGATTATCATCACATGCTACATGAGATAGCAGTAGACAAGGCTAAGTTTTCCAAAACTAGAGGAATTATAATTGGCAATTCTGTCATCGAAGGCTTAAATTATGATTTATTCATTCAACATGAAACTAAGCATTTGTTTCTAACTAGGCCTACTTTTGAAAAATATACTAAAGTTGATGAGTCATACAGAAAGTTGGTAAATTTCTTTATCCCGAATGATAACAGACAGGATAAGTATATGAGCTCATCAAATAGAACAAAATTTTGAATTTAGGAGCATACAACAGATAAGTAGGAGAAGTGAACAGAAAATCAGATTTCCAACAACAGTCATCAAACAACAACCCTCGAAATATGTGCCAAGTGTTCAAATTAGTTTAGATTTAGTATTTTTGAGTATTGTTTTTATAATATCCAAATTATTTTGGATGATATTATATTTTGTAATAATATTTTATTCAAGTTTAGATGTTTTTAGTCGAACTCTATACGTATTTTGTAATTCAAAGGAGAAGGGTTGAACCCTTGTGATGAACTAGTGACATGCTTGTAATTTTCTTAGCTATTTTTGAAGATAATAGAAGGATTCTGGATTCTTTCTGAGTAGCTTGTGTATCTATGTGAGTTCTTCTGGTTATTCAATTATGTTTCCATTATGTATTTTCTCTACACATGTTCAAGGTAACATAGAATTTTGGGTAGGATTAGATTGAATGTTAATCTCTCTGAAAGCCACTGCAAAGTTATAATTATTAAAAGAGATTAATTAACTAATATTATTTGTCTTAGTTAATTCCTCTTAAACTTTTAATTGTTTCTTTCTGTCATCTCTTGGACATGTATTTTTTGTATATAGAAAACTTCTATACACATCTAATATAAAAAAAATAGATATTCAATATGAATGTTTAAGGAATTACATATCTTCTTAAATTTTGCTTTCCAAATCATTTTAAAGTTTAATTCTGTTAGGAATGAAGACTCAACCCTTCTATTTTATCAAAAATACCTAGGATTTACATATGTTTTAAAGTTTACATCATTGGTCATCTATTTAAAATCAAAAAATTACTTTAGATGCTTTGGCATAGTTCCTCGGCCTAGAACTGTCTAAAAGGAACAACAGGTACTACATCACCCCCACATTAGGCTATAGAGCATCTCTAGACCCAATGATTTAGAATGACAAATTTATAAAACAACTTTTTAAATTCATTAATCAAATAATAATTCACATATAAATACATGTATTTTATCTCAATACAAAGAAACTATGTTGATCGCACAATCATTGAGTTCAGAAAATATCTCAACCTAACACCAATATAAGAACTAACTCCAATTTAGGAACTATCTTATTAGAGAGAATCTGTCACATCCAACTAGTTCCAACAACCTCTTTAAGACTAGTAGCAAACTTCTCAAACCAAATATGACACCTAAAACAAGTAAGAATTATATACTCCAACACTCCTCCTTAACAATTACTTGTTTTAATTTTGATCAAATCAAGTCTTCACCAACATGTTCTCAACAACACATGATCTACTATGTATTGAATCATACATCTTTATTACCAAAGTCTATATCTTGTGCAACCTGACATTTATAAAAATTAAACATTATCAAAATGTTTATATCCATATAAAGGAACAACCATACACTACAATGCCTGGGCAACCTACCCTTGAAACTACAGGCCTACTAAAATATTCTTTATGCACATAGTTCATTCAATAATCATATCTTAATACAAGCACTTGTGCCTTTAACTCCTTTGTATCACCATCATCGCTATGCTAGGTTTTCATGGATTACTCTTAATAATGATTTGGGTTTTTTCGACTTACCCTTAACCATACTCTAGGTATTTTCAAGTTACCCTCAACCATGTTATTGATGATCTTGCACTAGACTCCCAAGGAACAAAATACTCTATAGGAAACCCAATGCATATTTCCTAGTCTCTCGTAAACTTGTGTTTCTTCATCACATATTCACGTGCTTTCTACATGCCACAAACAACACATCAAGTGGTTTTGTATGACCATAAATTGTCACACCAAGTGGTTTCAAGCTAGCCATAAACTTCACATACAAATCGTTTTATCTTACCAAAAACCTCCAATGAAATTTGGTTTTTAGATTACCAAGAACTCTTTAGGGGTATGCATGCCTCATCAAGCTTACATCATCATTGACTCAGATACATACTATTACAAACTCCACTCATGTATAAACTAGGTACATACGTATGCTAGGACCACTACATTATCATACACTATAGAAGTTATTACAAATACTATGGGTGACTTGCATTATTATATGGTCTTGAGGCTATTCCAAAACACTCACCAAGTTCCACTCACACAAATTTTACCCTCATTTTCCACCATTATTTCATATTTGTTGTTATCATTACCAATATTTTATGTTTCCTTATTCATTGTTTCCATAAGAAATATCACATGTTTTTATTTTTCTATCGTTATAATGGTTCCAAGTGTATTCTCACTAGATGTTCTTTTTTTTGCATCAATGATCAAATTTATGTTTTCACTTGTTCTTTCTTCACTATGGGTTCTATTCTTCATTCTTTTGTACCTAGACACAAGAACCTCTTGTTTCTTCATTAGAACAATTGTTCATTAATATCCATATAAAAAGAAATACATCTATTTATATACATGAATGGAATTTGTTGTATTCACTAGTTCTCTGGGAATCATGTTCACCTAAATTTTTCATCAAAATGATCTCTATAGCTTTATGCTAACCCTATTACATTCTAGTATTATTTCATCTCACATTCCCCTTTTAAATCAAATACTATCTTCTATGATGCCACATCAAGCCTAGATATGAGTTCACTTGCCACACTTGTACTTATTTGAGTGGTTAATTTCACAACTTCAGATCACATCCTCCTTATACATAAGAAGGATACATGCTAATTGCATGTGCTACCACATTACTCTATATTTAAGTCTTACAAAACACCTAGGGAAGTCCACTTTCCTATGACTAAGTTTTACATCTAGGACAATAAAATTTTGTGGTATCAGGCATAACCAGCCATACACCCTTTACAAGTGTTTAAAATTTATTTGTTAAATGACCAACAAATTACAAGCCCTTTATATTCCCAGTATATCATATTATGGATCACTTTTGCTTTACCTCTTCACCTATAATATTCTTCTCCAAAATAATGCAGAAGCTTGATTTATGTGACATAATGTCAGGCCAGGAGTAACTCCAGAAAAACTGATTCGTTTATTCCATTAGGTAGCTATTTTTTATATACATGAATGTGACCGCTCAATTCATCTTCTTGATGACTGTTCACATTCAAATTCTCCCAATCACAGAGGATTAGGTGTCAACATTCCCCCCCTTAATCTGAAGGGATGTTGGTGAGTCCAAGCATCGTTCTGAATCTTTCAAGCTTTTCTCTTCCAAGCACTTTGGTGAAGATGTCTACAATTT
>APFE030972620.1:216209-231788 GCA_000404065.3 Pinus taeda
ACATTTTCTTTTAGATCTCCGTTCAAGAAGGCAGTTTTTACATCCATTTGATGGACTTTCCAACCGTTCTGAGCTGCTAGTGCAAAGAGTGTCCGGATGGTGGCCCATTTTGCTGTGGGAGCAAAAGTTTCATCATAATCGACCCCTTCCTTCTGTGCAAAACCTTTTGCCACAAGCCTAGCTTTGTGCTTGTCAAGTGAGCCATCAGCTTTGTACTTGTTTTTGTAGACCCACTTGCAGCCAATTGGTTTGGTTCCAAATGGAGGATCAACAAGCTTCCAAGTGTCGTTCTTTATGAGGGCATCATACTCCTTTTGCATTGCTCCTTTCCATGCATCATGAGAAGCAGCTTCTTTAAAGGAAGTTGGTTCAAAATCTGTAGACAAGTTCAATTCACAATCATAAGAAACATCCATATCAATAGGTGAATTAGAGTCATCTACATCACCTCCATTTTGTCGATTTGCATTTTTGGTTCCTGTTTTTCCAATTTCATCAGGATGAACACTTTCAAGTGTCTTTGTCAGCCACTTTGGGGGACCTTTCTGAGATGGTCCAGGCTGCTCTGTTGATTGCGTTGGGAGTGAATCAAGATTGAGTCTCCAAATTCTATCAATTACATCACTTAAAGCATCATCTGTTGTTGGAGTTTCAGTTGGGGGAGAGTATTCTTTAGAAGAAGATTCCACATGTTGATCTAGTGTAGGAATCCCCCCTTCAAGATGTGGAATCTGATTCTCAAATTCTTGAAATGATTTCATTTTTGCGAATCTATCCAAGCGCTCAAGTTGCCGCTCAACAACATTGTCAGATTTGGATGATTCAAGAAAAGTTACATCTCTAGATATAACAAACTTTTTATTTTCTTCATCATAGAGGCGGTATGCTTTGGAGGTATTTGAATACCCCAAGAAAATACACTTACGACTTCTAGCACCAAGTTTGTTTCTATGTACCTTTGGTATCAAAGCATAACAGGTGAACCAAAAATCCTGAGATGTTTGACCGAAGGAACATGTCCATACCACAATTCATAAGGAGTCTTGTTTCTTATAGCACTAGATGGACATTTATTCTTTATATATGCAGCACATAGAACAGCATCAGCCCAAAACATTATCTTTACATTTTTGAAAAAAAGCATGGATCGTACCATATTCAAGATTGTTCTATTCATTCTTTCAGCTACACCATTATGTTGGGGATTATAAGGCACAGCTGTTTGATGTTTAATCCCATGTGGCGAAGATAGTTTTCAAATTCATTTGATGTGTATTCTTTTCCATTATCAGTGCGAATAGACCCAATATGAGTTGTGCATCATTTTCAATCCATTTATGAAAATTTTTGAATGTTTGAAAAGCATCAGATTTGTTCTTCAATAAATAAACCCAACACATTCTGGTGTAGTCATCAATAAATGTCATGATATATTATTTCCATTTGCAGAAGGAACAAGCATTGGACCACATAAATCTGAATGAATAAGTTCAAGCTTCTTATGTGCTCTTGAATGTGAGTCATGAAATGACTGTTTGCTATGCTTTCCTAGAATGCAAGCATCACATTGCTTAAGTTTTCTAGGAATTGTAGGCAAACCAGCCACACCATTTTTCTTCACTAAACGGAGACTGTCATAGTTTAAATGTCCAAATCTAGCATGCCATAATAAACTTGATGGAAGTGTACCTTCTTCATGATGAGTAATATATGAGAAATGTTGTTTATGAGCAGATGTTCCTTGCAGTTTGAGAAGTCTTTCTTCTTCTATTCCCTCATGACAAGTGAGTGATCAGATGATTTTCTCACCTCAAGCTTGCCATCAAACATATGAATGGAGTGACCTTGCTGGCGGATGTGGACCAAGGACAGCAAGTTTCTCTTTAACTGTGGGAGATATAAAACATGATCAAGAAGAAAGTCTGGTAGACCAGGCAGTTTAAGCCTGATTGTGCCAAGCCCTGATGGCTTGATTTTTGACTGATCTGCAAAGTAAACTACTCCATCAACATTGTCAGTGAAATCTTCAAAAAAGTCTTTTCTATGAGTCATATGACAGGTTGCGCCTGAATCAAGCAGCCAGTCATTTTTCCAGGAAGCAAGTGAAGTGTTAAACAAATCTTCATTTACTCCAATGTTACATTGTGCCTCAATATAGTGAGCGGATTCAGGTGCTTTACCTTTGTCTGTATCATCAGTTTTACCTTTCTGTTGGTTTCTTCTCCGCTCAATTTTGTCCCATGGTAGCTTGCATGTAGAGGCATCATGTGATCCATTTCTTTGCAGCGAATACAATGTAAATTTGCCTTTTCTCCTTGAGAATGTCTGCCCCCCCCTGCCTCTGAAATATCTTCCTCTTCCTCTTGTAGAATCTTGAGCATGATACTTTTCTTTATGAGCCAGGCATACAGTCTCTTCAGAAGATTCAGGGGCTGTCTTCTTTCCAAAGGTTTTTTCTCTTTTAGCAAACTTTTTCACAAGAGAGTCAAAGGTTATATCTTTGAGATTTCCATTTGCTTGCAAAGACTCAAGATAATTGGAGTATGTAGGATAAAGTGCCTTGAGAAAAGCAATAAGAGAGATATCCAGCTCAACCTTAGTGGATTTGGTATCATGCATTATGGACTTTATTTCATATGCAAGAGCAAGAGGTTCATTATTTTGCAGTTCAAGAGTGAAGAGTTTAATCATGAGTTGGACGACTTCAAATGCAGAATGTGAGTCATAGAGTTCTTTCAGCTTTTGTAAGGCTTCAAAGGCAGTTGAATCTGATGAAATGTGGTAACTCACCTCCTTATTTACAGATGCTGCGATTAATGCATATGCTTTGCTGTTCTTGTTTTCCCAAATGGCGAGCTCTTTGTCTGAGGTAGGCTTTTCTGGGTCACTGTCTCCTTCTCCGACACACACTCCTTTCCAAAACTCATTGAAGATGAGGGTGTGTTGTATCATCCGGGACTAATCAGGATAGTTCTCCTTGCCAGTGAGAACTATTCCCACCATAGAGATGATTGAATGCATTCTGTAAAAGATTACTTTTGCTGATAGAAAAAGTACTTCTGCTGATAAAAATACTTTATGCACTATGTTTCTTCAAATCCTTCCAATGTTTGATATCAATATTATATACATATCACTTCAATCATTTTAATGCTCTAACTTTAGGACGCAACAGGATAACATTACCAGAAACTATCCACCATTCAAATGATTTGAATGAGAGAGAAAAAAAAAACAGCCTTTGGCACTTGACAAAACAACGCTTTGAAACAACACTTATCAAGCTAGACAAGTGTAAATTACTGCAAATATATTGAATGATTATGTAATCACCGCAGTACCAAGCTTGTGCGTTAACCCTTTGTCGACTCAGAAGCATCAAAAGCTTGTATGTAGCTTTGCTGCCTCTTCAATGTACCATATAAAGCATATAAAAATCTTTCTAAACACAAATTCTTGTCGGCAGAATCTCTAAAATATTACCTCATTGAAACCTGCAAGAATGGTCACCGCGGAATTTGCCGGAAAATAATGGCGAAATCGTGGCTACACGAGGCGAGCCTGAGATCTGGAGTCGTTTCAAGGAGGCCTGATCTTTTTTTTTTTAGGGATACCAGCGTTCAGAAGAAAACAGAGGAGAGATGCAAGATCAGAAAACGGAAACGTCATTCAGCGGGCAACGTGAAAAATTAATGATGCTACGTGTTGTAATTGTCAGACAGACATAATGAATAACAACATCACTGAGCTATGAGTTCTCTGCGCAAGTGACCAGAAATGTAAAAAGGTGTATTTATTTAATTGAAGATCAATGCGTCCATATATAAAGAATAGATGTCCATCGTGCATACGAGACTCACGCTTCAATTACAGTGTCAACTGGGAGCTGGAGTGTCTATGGCCTCGAGCGTTAAACGTTCAGTCGTTAAAAACAAGCAATGTCACGCGTAAGATGCATTCACCAAAAAAATGAAAACACGGATACAACAATGTTTCAAAAAACCAAGGGTTTCAATGTCAGAAGGCAGCTTTTCAAAAAACCAAGGGTTTCAATGTCAGGCAGAAAGCAGTGGACAGAGAGCAGAAGGCAGTGGACAGAGGACAGAGGAGTTACAAGGCACACTAAAAAAGGAACCTGGGACCTGTGCTCTGATACCATGTCAGGCCAGGAGTAACTCTAGAAAAACTGATTCGTTTATTCCATTAGGTAGCTATTTGTTATTTACATGAATGTGATCGCTCAGTTCATCTTCTTGATGACTGTTCACATTCAAATTCTCCCAATCGCAGAGGATTAGGTGTCAACACATAATTATTCTGTATTTGTCTTAGATTCTCATATTTTCCTTGCCAATTGTTAGAGTTGTGAATTCTAACTAAAACAACAATACTTACATATTGAGTTAGCTAAGTTCAATAAGTGTATTCACTCCAACAAATAACAAAAATACTAATTTTTATCATCCACAACCATTGTAGATTTACACAAACGTGTACAAGGAAAATTTCATCTAATTAATTGAGCATGCCTTTAACAAAGGCTTAACTCGTTCTATCATACATGTAAAACTTTAAAAAATAATGCATATCCACTTTTACCATAGCTTTGGAATTTAAATCTAGAAAACAAATTATTAATTAATTAAGCGAATAATTATGAAAATATAAATACATTTTTTTTTTTTTTGCCTAGAGATAGAGAAACTATCTTCATTATGGAATCAATTAGTTAAGAAAATATTTCAACCAAACACCAAACTAGGAACTATCTTGTTGGAGAGAATCTCTTAAATTTATATGTCTCTCAAATTTATATGTGTATGTTTATTTCTATACTTATATTTTATCATTTTCAATTCTTCATGTAATAGGGATATTACTTATTCCTTATGTTAGTCTTTCTTACTCAGCGATGAAAATATTATAGTATCACTTGGAACTACTACTCTAACTCATAATTTGATGCATGAGAAATGTTATCTCACGTGAGAAGGGTCGTGGGGCTTTATGAAAGCGCCCATACACATCTTGTATATTTAGAAAGTATACCCATTATAATTATGTTCTTTTACTTTAAGTAATTTTTTTCCTTCATGTCTTTAGAATACTACTTATACTTTATTTCAATCACCTTCCTCATTGTATATGTAACACAACGTCTAATCTACTAGATTTTTTTTTTCATACATACATTTATATATACACATCACATGTATTATTTTCCCTTCTACAGGAAGATCATTTCTTGGTATTTTCAAAAGTTACACCTTTTATTCACTTTGATTATTTCTAGGAAAATGACCTTGATACATTATTTATATATTCCATGAACATGGCATGTACTTTTACTCTTGGTTGAACCCATTAACACGGTATTCAATTTAACCTCTATAGTTGTATATATATGCCATACCTTCAATCTTTATTTCCAAGTCTTTATATTTTTGGCCAAAGCCAAGCCTTATCCAAGCCTACAGATAAACATTAGCTATTATATGTACTATTATGTCATTTTAATATGAAAATTTTACATCAAATTTATCCAATTATTTGTTATTTATTATGATATATATAAGGGTGGTTGGTTAATTAATTTGCACCAACACTTATTACAAATATGTGTGTGTGTTCCTAACAAGGAGACTGACCCCATTTATTAAACTTGTCCAAGCTATATGTGTACATATATATCTAAATGTTGTTTTCTGCAATGAATTATAAACTAGGAGCTCAAAAAAATTTCTATAGTTGTGTCATGGTATACACATACATGTAATTTGAGTTGGCACTTGGTTCACGTGAAAGGGTGACATGTAATGGGCTAGCATGACCAAACTAGGTGTCCTTTGTTGATGGTGGGGATTTCGTTGATTGGATTGATGACGAGGATCTATTAACTTCATTAGGGCAAATAAATACCCCCTTCCCCCAGAATCCCCCCACAAAGGTTTCATTATTTTTTAGAAGAGGGTGTGTCAATCTTTGCAATCCTACGATTATAATGAGCGAACTAGAATTTTCCTTCATATTTGAGGATTTCGTACTGTAATTTTTTCTAGATCCTCTCTATATGCTGACAAAATGGAATTGTATATATAGTCTAAGGCCATATCTTTTTTATAAACAAGTCTAGAATTTGACCTTTATTATTGTATTTTTACTTCTTCCACTTCATATATAATTTGTGTATCTATTGCTAAATTTCTTGAATGATTTTGATGGCCAAAATTAGACTCCTTTGCTTAATGGTATATTTTTGTTTGCATAGGTCATACCCTAGCTCTCCATAAGTTTATTTGGTCATAGCATTGGTATTTTCCAAGAATTTTAACCATGGAAATTCAATCCTTACAGTTTTCGTATGGTAATTCCTTAGAATCCAATTCTTAATCTCAAACCCTAACTTTATTGTTTCTAAATAATTTCTCTCAAGTTATAAAATTAGTAATATTACTAAGGCATCCTTTCTTTCTACAACAAGGTATTAGGGTAGAGGCTTTTCTCTTTTCCAAGGTAAAATTTCTATATGCCATGACTACTCCTTATTTTTCCTTATGATGATTTTTCTTAAGTAAATTCGAAGGTAAACTACTATACTCTTATTGTTCATTCGCATGTTTCTTTTTGGTTGTGAATGGGGTTTTTAATATTTATATTTTTTATATAGTTTCCATCTCTTTTCTCCATGTCTATTTAGGTGCTCATTAGGCTTCACCTTTTTCAAGTTCCCAATGCCCTAAACAAGCTTCTTCTTTCTTTTGGTTCGCGTGAAAATTTATTATGTTTTTAGGGCTTCTACAGTAAGGCCATAACTACTCAAAAAATAAATTTGTTTACTGTATCGATGTCTGAAGGTTTTTACTTAAAGGGTTGGGTCAATTTTCAATATTCATAGATAATTGTTCAAAATTAATTATATTTTATAATAAAGGTTTCATCCCTTTTATAAACCTTTCGATTTTCATACTTGTAATTTAATGTATGGTCAACACCCATGAGGTCGATAATGTAATTAGTCATTATTTCTTTTCCAAAACAGAAAATGGGTTTTGCCTTATGGATATTTACTATGCATGTTATGATTGTATGTATACTCACATAATTTTAACTCTTTATTTTTGTATTATGGAGGTCGAAGCTTGTAGGGCCAACGACATAGATTTTTCATTTGTGTCATGTGAAAAACACAACTCCGTGTTTTACAAATTATCATATATCATTATATTTTCACTTAGAGCTTGCACAACATTAAAAATTTAATTTTGTTTATGTATTCTACAAGGAAATAATTATAATTTATGGTGTGCTCATATTGTACTAATCATGGTAGTTTCAGTATTTATAGCATCTCTAATTTTCTTTACATACATATTATATTTCACTACATTTATGTATTTTGATTACAATATTTCTATGTCTTTATAGTTTTTATTCTAAGTTTATAAGGTTTATAAATAGGTCATAGGTTTGGAGGACCCCTGTCATGGGGGACTTCCACAATTCTCTTTAGGCACTAAAACTAATTTTTCCAAGGATTCTTTGTCCTTTAGCCAAATGACAAGGTTCTTTCCTTGTTGAGGTTTGCACAACTAACTTAGGCATAACTATTATTATTATTCAATTAATTGTATTGTGTATCATTTTATAATGACCCTACATAAAGTGTGTCATGAATAGATACATGTATATTTATATCTAGCCTGTAAATATTAAAACATAGTCTACTGAAGGTGTCCCTATTATCTTTCTATACAATGGCGTGCCTTTTGTTCCTTTTTTTACTTTCCTTCTACCATAATCACATCATTTTTTTTTTGTTCAGATCCACATTATATAGTGGTTTCTAGAGTTAGTCCTTCATCAAAGTTTCCATTCAAACTCTTAAATAATACTTTCTATCCCAATGACTCCAACTTTTCCTACAACAAACTAATTCACACACACACACACACACAAGTAATTTCATTCTCAAAAGGATATCAAAATACATTCATTCATTCATTCAAACATACTTAGATAAAGTAACCAAAAGTTTCACTGCGTCTTTCTATTAAACGCTACTCATAACTGTAAACAACCAAAAATAATATATTGATCACATATTCATTTTTAGGTATTTTTATATATAACTATCTAGAGATCCCTTAAAACAGATTAAAGGCTTCCATATTCCCCCCAACCATGAACAACTCTTCTAAGTAGTTTCCCCCAAGATTTTCTCCTCCCTTCCAAGAAAACAATCACACAAAATATTTTTTTGTTTCACCTTCTTAATCCTTAGCAGCGTCATGCAAATTTATGGGTTTAGGTCTAGTCTTTATCTCCCATTGGCCCACCTTTTTAAGCTAACTACCTTTGTCTCCCATTTTCCCTCTTGCACAGGCTTAACCCATGACATTTATCTCCTATCATGAAAATATTTGGTGGTTTGTCTTTGTCCATAGCTCAACTAAATGGAACATTGAGAATTATTTTCTTCTTTTTTCCTTCTTGGGCATAACTGATTCCAATTGTTTTCTAGGTAGTTAGGAGTCTATCTCACATGAAAGCCTTTAACATATTTTTAAGAATATTATCACACAAAAAATCTCCTTTTATTCAATCAAATAAATATTTACATCAGCATGTCATGTCACTTGTCCCACTTAAATTTTTAGCTACAAGTTTAATATAAAATTTAGTAAAATAAATTTACTAACGGTATTATGTATCCCCTCCTGTTAAAAGGGAACAACATCCTTGGTGATTTAAAGCTCCCATTTTCCTTGAAACAACAATGGAAATGTGTCTTTCATCTCATATTCCTTATCCCAAGTGGCCTCCTCATGCCTAAAGTGCTTCCATTACACTTTAACCTAGGTGATGGCTCGATTCCATAGTGTAATTTCCTTCTTCTCCAAAATGTCTAGAGGGTTAATCTAGAAATCACCTTTCAATTCAACTTGTATAACATTCCAATAAATTATATGAGCATGATCATGCATATACTTTTTCAAAAGAGACACATGAAATACATCATGAACTCTAATGTGGGATAGTAGTGCTAGTTGGTTAGTTCATTTACACGCATGCATCACATTTCTTCAAGGAGATGATTAACCCTTTCTATTTTTTTGTCTATTTGTGGATGATACATGGTGTTGAAAATTAGTTGTGTACCCATCCCAGTAAATAATTCCTTCCAACGACTTAAGGTGACCTTTACATCTCTATATGATATAATTTCCCTTCGTACACCATGAATGGTGAAAATTTCTTTCATGAATACGTTTTCCATATGTACATATGTAAAATGGGAAGCCTTAGATAATTTGTCCACCTTGACCATAATATAATTGTGTTGTCTTCGAGTCCTAGGTAACCCATTAATAAAATATAATGAAATCACCTCCCATTTCCATTTTTGTACATGCAGGGGTTTCAATAATCTGGTTAGGTGGTTGCGTTCCACTTTCACATGTTGGAATTCTTGGCATTTTGCAAGCATTCAACTACCTCCTTCTTCATAGCAATTTATTTATTTATTTATTTTATTTTTTTTTGTCAGAGCTATAATAATTTTCTAATACCCCGGGTGGGTATTTTGTGGTGTTCATCTAATACTAATCTTTTTAATTTTATCCACATCTAGAATATAAATTCTATCCTTACATGTTAGTAGTAATTTTTTATTAAATGTATAATTAGACTATTTTCTTTTATCACTTTTATTTTTCATATTTTCAAAAACCTAATTATAATTTTGGCCTTCTCATGTTACCACTTTAATCTATTCAATGAAATTTGTTTAATCTTTACTTACTATTACTTCACAAATTTGTTTCAAACTTCAAAATCATATTCGCTCACAAAGGCTATCCATCTAGCCTACCTAGAATTCATGTCATGTTGGATGAAAAAATTATTTTAAACTTATATGATTAGTAACTAAGGTAAACATTTCACCAATTAAGAAACATCTCCATATTTTAAGGGTGTGGATGACAACAACCAACTCAAGGTCATAAAATTCATAGTTACTTTCAGGCTCTTTTATGTTTTGGGACTCACAAGCCACCACATGGTATTCCTGCATAAGCACACTCCTAAACCTTCCAAACAATTGTCAGTGCATACCATAAAATCCTTATCAGGGTTTATTATTTTCATCACAGGGTTAATAATAAATAAATGGTTTTATTTCTATTAACTTTCCTAACACTTTTGCATCTACAGGGTATGCTAATTTATAAAATCCCTAAATGTATGATTATATCCAATGATACATATAAATATACCTTACATCCACCACATCCTTTGGAGCTTACCAATTAAGAATGACCTTTACCTTTTTGGGATCCAGTGTTATCCCATCTTTAGATATCACATACCTAATATATTGTATCTTGTCTTGATAAAATTCACATTTGTCGAACTTAGTGCATAACTAATGTTCACGTAAGGTCTGTAACAATATTCCAAAAGTTTTTTATGCTCTTCAATTGTTCTTGAATAAATTAGGATGCTAGATGTTAGATTCGGTCTGGTCAGTCCTCCGTCAGAGATCAAAACTCTTTATGCATTTCATTTTTAAGTGTCCCACTCCATCCACCCAGCTGCATTCCGCTAGGGGCATGTCACAATCTAACGGAAAATGTCATGCTAGTCATTCCCCCTCATGTCTGGCTCCTACTGGCTCAGGTCTTTTGTCAATAATCACCAAAGTCCATGAAAGTTAAGGTCTGGTCCTTTACATGACAAAAATCATTTTCGATGTTTAGGTCTAGGGATTCATCAATTTGGTCTTTGAACATGTCTAGTAAAGCCATGCAGGCCAGAGTGAGGCCCTTACACAGTTATGATTCAGAGAGCTTCATCATCATGTGGATAGACTTCGACTCTTCTTCAAAACTCTGTTTTGAAGAAAAGTCAAACAGTGTCATTTACGACAAAATTTTCAAAAAGTCGTCAGTTGATTTCTTTAAATACAGTCATGGTTTCCATGGCTAAATTTCCTTTCGTGCAATTCCTGCAAAGAGTGCCGAAAATTTCATCATTTGAGCTAAAATTTCAAAGGTAAAGTGAAAATCAGTGTGTTTTAAAGTCAATGAAAAAGCGTCAAAACATAACATTAGAAAAATGGGTTTTTGAGGAAGCAAAAATTTAACCCATCACTTCCAAGGCTATATAGACAAGTTTTCATCAAAATCAAAGTCATTGTGCTAATCCAAGCCTTGGAGAAACGTTGCAAAGGGTGTGAGTGTTCATCGTGTGTGTTTGAGTGAATTGGAGGTAGTTTCAAGGAGAGTGACGCATATACTTAGGGGCACGACGCACACAGAGGGCGCGGCACACACAGAGCTAGCCCTCAGTTCAAGTTTTCCACAGGTGAAGTGCACACCCAGGGCGCGGTGCACACAGACCAAGGGTCGAAAATAGTGCCAAATCACTTCAAATTTTTTGTGAAGCCCATCAAATTGAAAGGTAGGCTCTATGACATCACTTGTTCATCAAATTTTATAAATGATATGGTGGTTTATAGAGATGTTTGAATGCAACCAAATTCATAAATCAACCACAAGAAATCACCAAAAACCATGATGGTTAGGATTGCTAAGGTGTGGTATTAGTGCCAAGGTTCCATTTCACCCCTCATTTTCCCCTCACCTACCATTTTTTCCTACCCCCCTTTTCTCATTTTTCCTATTATCCCTACCCTAAAATACTACCAAACCCTCTCCCCTATCCCTCCACTCTTTGGTCAACATAACACCCCAAACCCTACTTGTCAAAACCCCAAAACATACCCTATCAAAATACCCAAACCCCTCCAATATCCCTAAACAAACTTCTCCCTATAACCCCTATTCCCATCACATTACTCCCGTCCTAATACACCATGTTTCATTGTTCCCCTTGGTGACAGATATCACAAAGGCACCCAGCCTCACACCATCATCAAAGGGTAGCCTAGGTACAGTACACACAGCAGTTATGACATCACAACATTCGTCAAAGTATGAGATGGAGACACAAAGTGACTCATCCTCAGAAGAGCAGGCTCCCAAGGGACATCACAAGAGTGGAAAATATGTCAAGGATGAGCCCACTACCCTCACTGAATTACAAGCATGCCCTCTTTCCATGTCATGTTTCCAACACCTAGCATGTTTTGAATTTTGTCAAAGGGTGGAAAATGTTAGAGTTCATCATGAGTTGGCCTGTCTATTTGTGCTTCATATACATGGAGGTCAGTCTATCTTAGCCGGGGTCACTTTCACATTGACACCCGAAACTATATCAGTGGCAACAGGAATACCAAATGTTGGAGAACAGTGGCATAAGAAGAAGAAGGTGGATAGGCAACACTATGAGCCTTACATCAAGGCCATATTCTTGAGTCAGCTCACAAGAGTCTTTCCCTTCAGATACTTGAAAGACGAGTATGCTCCACTCATGAAATTGATCATGAAGTACTTTAGCTGTGAGGGGAGGTTCTCTCGACTATATGCCTATCACATCCGGTTGCTCATGCACTTTACCAGGGTAAGGATGATGAACCTCCCATTTTTCATATGCAGGAACATAGAGAGGATGAACACCTTCATGCTGCATAAGACCCCTTAGCAACATCTTAACAGTGTGTATCACTTTGCTCTTATCCGGATTTTGGTGGATCATCTGTTGGGATTGCAGGGCATTGCTTGGGAGGACTACATCTCTCGTGACTTCTTCAGCACATCACAGGTACTATCAGAGCCAGAGCAGGAGATGGGTGGTCCTTCTCATCAGTATGAGCACCATGAGACCACTACCATGTCAGTTTTTGTTACATATCAGAGAGGCAGTAGGCAATTGTTTGCAGCAGTAAAGCGAGTGTTATCTCCACCTAGGGTGGAAGGGGCCTCACTTCCAGCATCAACGACATAGGTATAGGACAAGGGAAAGAGGCCCGTGAATGATGGGGGGCCATCAGGTGAACAAGAGACCGATGTCATCCTCATTCAGGATGATGAGGTAGAGGTGGAGAATGCCCGACTTAGGATGACCATTCAGGAGTAGAACATGGAGATCCAAGACTTGTCACTCAATGTGGAGAGGGCTAGATGGATCATTAGGTATCTAGAGTAGAGGAAAAAGTAGCTTGAGGACCAGCATGCAATCATGGAGCTACAAAGCATCCGTCAGAATCGACAAGCTACCCAGCAAAGGAGGATTGAGCTCATTACCTTGGAGCAAGAGATCAACAATGACCATGAGTCCTGGTTAGAGTGGATCAATATCCACCTGGAGAGACTGCTGGAGAAGGCCAATAGAGACAAAACCATACTGAGGAGGATGGCTTGTCATTACAGGGCATGGAACATGAGTGCAAAGGCTCGGATAAGGAGCTTGAAGGCTAAATTGAGCAGAGCAACAAAAGAGGCAAAAGAGCAAGATCAGCTTCGAATTTTGGTTGACACTTCTGTGGCCTAGAATAGTCCCTCTTAGAGAACCTCCAGCCCAAATTTCAAGAAATGTGGGACAATTTTGGTCACATGGAATTTTTTTGGTCACAAACACAGGTTTTTTCTCCGTGTGCATCGTGCCACTAGCGCGACGCATAGGATTGGGAACTCCAAATGAGAAATGGTTTGCATTTTTAGATTCAGCATGAAAAATCATGACTATTGGCACTCGGGCAAGAAATCTGGGCATGATTTGAGTCTCCAGGACGTTAAAAACACCCAAAAAATGGCCTCACTGCCCCTATTTTGACACACATGAAGCAATCTTGGGAGAATGAAGATTTGGAGGGGAAAATGAGCTCCAAATTCAAAAATTCCACTTGGGTTAGAAAGTAGACAGGACAGGCTTTCCAACAAGTACACTTGGGAACATTTTGGACTCCTACAAGTGCCTCAAAACTAGCCCAAAAGTGGCATGGCACATATAGAAAATGGCGCGGCGCATATAGGAAAAAAGGCCCAATTTGCCTCTGTTTCGGGAAATTTCTATTCGCGACTTTTCATAAGTGGGCCTTCTCATCTACACTTCACTTTTTTGGCACCAAAGGTAGCATTTAAATTATTTTCACTCCAGATGGGCTTCTATCCAAGTGGCAAAGGAAGGCAAACAGTTACTCAAGCCATTTGTCATGTTTGTGACGCTGCACTTGTAGTTGATGTTTGGCTCTCCACCTTCATTTTGTAATGATTCGAGTAACTCCCCAAACCTTGGGTGTTCTATCTCTTCATGGCACATTCTATATATTGTATGAAAACTATTTGCAAAGGGTTGGTTGGCTTGTAACTTCTGGGAGACTGTGGGAAAGAAACTTTGTTTCTTCATTGTATATTTTTACAGAGGATTAATGAAAGGCAGCAGCTCTATTTCATGAGATTCATGTGGTTGTGAGTGTAGCAAATGTGTCTCTTATGTTTCATATGTTATGTTTCATAGATCATTTCATATTCATTTCCGGTGAAATTTTCTAAGTTAGATAAGGTAGATTTCAATTTTATTGCTCTGCCTGTGGGAAAATTTCATGTTCAGCGTTCTTTCTTCTGTTGAAAAGGATTCATGTGTGTATGCCCTTTTCACTCTCCTAAGAAATCTCTCCATTCTGCGTTGTTTCAAACTAAATTGTTGGACTCTCCGCCTATCTTGCCTCATGAAGTAATCTGTGTCTTTATATTAAATTCTCTGTTCATTGAGGTCCATTTGTCCCATACCATCCCAGAAACACAGTCATTCATAAAAATCACTTCTTGTATCCATATTCACTTACTAGCCTAAGATAAATATTTCACTGTAAGTCATTTGAGGCCATTTCGTTTATCTATTCACTGAGTGTGACTTGGAGAGAGCCCTCTCCTGTTCTGGTAGGGCTAGCTACTAGACTGAGCTTGGTTTGTGGTTACCCTGAATTTTGCCTTCCTTCAGCCTAAGGCGGATTTAGGTGCTAACACCAGCTATAAATATTAATACAAATTTATCTAGAAACTTACTAAACACACTATTTATCAGGCACATACAATGGTAGCAAGTGCATTCATCTCCCAACAGGAAGCACTATTAAAGCATAATTTCCATAACAAATTCAAAAGTTTTCCTTCGAAGTGCCCTATTCTTTGATTCTCAATTGGTGATAACCAGATCTAAGATCTATTTTAGAAAATAATGTTGCCCCTCTTACTTGGTCGAATAAATCACCAACTGTGGGAAGAGGATACTTATTTTTAATTGTCAACTTATTTTAATCTATATGTCATGTCCTTATATTTTTAATGGGTGAATGCAAGAATATGGGTTACACTTTTGATCCAAATATGGCAATGCAATTTCAAACTTTTTCTCTTTTATTGATTTGGGGCCCTCAAAATTCATATAAGCATTGTGACTTTTTACTATGATTAAAAGGACAATTTTGTGTAGAATTATGTTGTTATCCTAATGATTTTTTTGCAAAAAAATTTAGTGTCATATAATCTGTCAATTTTCCATTAAATGAAATGCTTGTTCTTGCAAATTTTCACACATCTTAAGAGGCATATGTGTATTTGCGCAACATAACTTAGTCTAAAATGACTAAGTTATGTTGCACAAATACACATATAT
>APFE030972620.1:232211-244770 GCA_000404065.3 Pinus taeda
GAAGTAATATTTCAATTACATTTTATAAACAAGTGTTCACGTAAGACTTTTTTCAACTATTTAAATAAATTGGAAAAACAAGAATACCCTTTTGAAGTGGACCCATAAATGAATATAATGCATCTTTTTGAAATGTTTTCATTGTGTATATTTTATGTTATTGAATTTTTATTCAGTCCCCTTTAAAATGTCTGAAAATGTTTCAAGCATTATGTTTAAGAGAAATTACATGAAAAGTATCATATGAATTCAAAGAATCAAACTCATATGCCATTGTATAGAAGATTATTTCATGAATCCAACATGATCAACTCTGCCACTTGAAGGACAAATTATACCCTAAATCCGCTAGGGTACAAAATGGTGTTATAGATAAATTTGCAGAAAGGGAGCTAAAATTGTGATTTATGTCCCTTAGTAGCTCGATCAAGCATTTGAGTTCTAAATTCAAATATCTCAACCGAGTGGTTAAAGAAACCCTTGATCGAGCCATGAACACGATTACCAGCGGTGTGATCGAGCTATAAGCTTGATTGAGCCATTGAAAAAGTAACCATGCACTAAGAAACTCTATCAAGCTTATATCTTGATTGAGCTATTGAAAAAATAACTATACACCAAATGCACACCAAATTTTATTAATGGCATTAGTGCTAAATGCTATGGACTAGGAGTTCGATCAAGCTCTTATTGTTAACCAAAAAAAAAGAAAACAAAAAAATTGAATGCATGAAAAAGTTACAACAAACAAAATATTAGAATGTGGAAATTACATAAGAATTCACAACAAACATGCGAAATTAGAGATTTTTATCTCGAAAAGGAAAGGAATTTCCAAGCATAGAGGAAATACAAGAAAAAACTAAAGAAATGACTAGAAAAATATGAAAGGCATTGAGAGAAAAAGAAGATCACGCAATTCAAGAAATTCATGCAAATACAAGTAATTCAAGTTATCTCATATCCACTCCATTTGTTTGCATCAGGAAATATGATTGAAAACAAGAAAAAAATAGAAAATGAAACAATAAAACTAAGATAAAATAAGCATTGAAAGTAATACCATGTAGTTAAAAACTGATATTTAGTAACAACTAAAGAAAACCACTTGAAACCATGCAAATTATTGAAAACCACTTGAAACCATGGTTTATTGGAAATTTTTGAAAACACTTGAATTCATGCAAATTATGAACCACTTTCAAATTATATTGGTTTAGGATAGCCCACAAAAACTAAGGATGTGATTTAACCAAAGAAACATGTTATATTTCCATATATAATTGACATGAATTATAATTTATGGCAATTGATTTAGAAGAGGGATTAGCATAAATGATTGTCACATAGGTGCTCCAAAACCTATAAACATTAGTTTTATTGATGCTTGATATCTTTATATGAGTTAAAAGAGAGAAATTGTGTCAAGATCTAGAAGGAGAAAGTGTATCCCTCCTTCCAATGTGCATGTTGGGAAGAAATGTTTTGTTAAACATATAGTAACATTAAATTTTCGTGACATTCATCCTCATATATAACATTTAATGGTTCCTCGGATCCTAAATGTCATTCATACCTTTGAAAACCTCACAAGCTTCTTCTTTCAATCCTCAATTGAAGGTTATGAGAATTGTTTACAGAGAGCATGTTTTTAAAAGACATACAAAGTGTAGTGTAGATTCGTGCTGCACAAAAAGGAGTGTACTATTGAATATCGCTATAATGATCCACTGAAGGCTCATGTGATTAATCAATATTAAATTTATAAGTAATAAATGCAAAATAAATAAATTAGCATGAACGTATTGATGATATGCTAGAAATATTCACAATGTTAATCTTCTTATACTATGGCAATTTAATGTCGATTAAATTCATATAGTTGTTTTTTTTTTTCTCGGTAAAACTAGCTAGTCTATTATATTATATTTACAGGAAAATTTTACAAGCAGTGAAACAGGACTTCCATGGCCGCCGGTGGCACCTTGGATATCTTAGCTTTGAAGCAAAAATCTCCCACGCAGGGGCAGCATCGACAGGACTTCCAAAATTCCCCAAAAACTAACTGAGGCTGGAAACCAATTCGACTTGACAGTCAACAGAACATGGCACATTGAATTAAACATGAGCATGATGGCCCACGCAGGGGCTTCCTTCAAAACCAGACTGTAGACCGACACAAACGAGACAGACTGAGAGTAGACTCGACCAAAACAAACTAGACAGAATGAAAAACTGCAAGTGAACAAACACAGTGCTAACCCGTACCCATATACCCGCAGCAACCATTATCATGGACTCGAGCTGAGAGAGAAAGGAAAGAGCCAGTGCGCCCGTTGGAGGATCATTTATCGCTGGGACTTTTTTCCTCCACGATAGTGCACCATCCCTGACCCTCAGGGATTCCTTCCCACATGGCAGACCATTTATCCTTTGCTGAGCCTTGAGATTCCTGCGCCTGGGGGTGCGAGGGAGCGGGCATAATCTCCTTCCCTGAGGTGCCCACCTCAATTGGTGGCTGGAGAACAGGGCTCTCCTTTCCAGTGCCCTCTGGAGGTGGTTCCTCCGTTCCTGGAGGCGTCCCCCAGTCATTCCCTTCACGAGCTTGAGTAAAAAGCACTGAAATATGAGCATTGATACCTACATTATCCTTGGAGTTACCCAGGGTGAACACAACTGAGCCAAATGCTGGAAGGACTGGCTCCCCTTCGCTCGAGCTGCCAACCTCCATGAATTGCCCAGCTTGGAGTGGCTTAACCCCTGCCCTCCTATAGCAATAGCAGCAGCAGCAATGGTGGTGCTCACTCGCTGCCGGAGGGCGAGAGGATGAGCCTCACCCAGATCCCCTCTTGCAAGGTTGCCGCTCCCGTAGCCTCGCCATGGACAATCCTCCGTCTCCCTTGATAGCCTTGGGTGACTTGTGTGACCAACCACAAGGCGGAATTCGCCACTAGAACTTCCCGAACGCGACAACCTCTGAGAAGCTGCTACCTGAGGGAGGAAATTCCTTCCTCGTAACCAGATTGCCCTGATTGATCTTGATTTTCCACTTCCCCCCAAGACAAGAGCCTGAATTGGAGCGATGAAAAGCCAAGATGGCAGATTGAGGTGGTAGGATAACCACCCACCTCTGAGTCTGCACCTGCGTCGAATGTCTCTACGTCTGCAATTTCCCAGCTCCACCATAACGATGAACTGTCTTCTGCTCCTCCACACCTTGATAACCCGCCACATTCCCTCGTTGGGAGCGCACAATAATTGCAGCCATCTCTTCACTCTGCTCGGCATTGAATGCCCAGAGCTCATACTGCGCAGGATTAAGCCTTTGATGGCTAATTCCATCAAACATTTATGTGAGCACGGGGCAGCACATGGTGGACATGTGGCTCGACCCTTTGAGACGTGCCATCACCCACATCCGGGGTAAATTCATATAGTTGTTTCTCAACATGTAATTATAAAATATATTGCAAAGTATGATTCAAAAGTAAAAAATAAGAACCTTGTTTTAAACTTTGTCAAGATTTCTAGCATATCATAAAATAGGCTCTGTGTAAAAACATATAGATTTTCTAAATCTTCTTACCCCTCCTTGTGTCCTACTTGATTTTTGTGTTAAATTTTCTATGTACATTCCACCAAAAAATACACTCGAATTACTTGTTCCCTCCTCACCACAAATGATAACAATGTACCTCCATTGTTGATAAGAACTTGAAGCATATTCTTTGTTCTCTAAATCCACTAAAATCTCTATCACTTGATTTCTTTATGTTTCCTTATCAACATTTCATTGGTCTTCTCCTACTTCTCATCCCACAATTTTTCCACTTTTTGTTTGGAATTGTCAAATTATTTGTAGTTATGATAAGTTTTTCCTTTAATAAAGTTCTTACTATTGTTTTATGGTAATTTTTATGTACACAATTTAAAAACTAAACGATATGGTGCTTCTAATGAAGAATAACATTTCCAACTAATTTGATCTTGTATAGTAAGCTTTGAAATATTAACATACTTAAAAAATAGTTGAATAGGTTCCTTCTTGTATCATGGAGTGTATTTATGTACTGTTTAGTTTTTTAGTCACAAATTATCTTATACAATTAAATTTGTATATATATATATATATATATATAGTCACGAAATAAATTTGTCCCTTAAATTTAGTAATCACTAGCTTGATTTTTCAAGAATATCCCATTCTCTCAAATTCAAAAGATTCGACATATCATTAAGATAGTAATAATTCCCTCTAAAATATGTATTTAGACTTCCTATATAAGAATTTAAACTTTAATCTATGTTAGTCTTTAGTTCAACAACCTTGAAAATTAGTATACATTATCTTTTTCATCAACTTTGATAGATCTTCATCATTTTCACTTTTTTGAGCCACTCTCTTTGGCTACTTTAGAAAACACTCCAAATCTTCTAATTTTTTTCCTAACAACTATTCTTTTTTAATCACTTAAATCTATTTCATTCTCTTATCACAATCCCTTTTACATGGCATTGGGCTTTAATTGAAATGGTTGGTAAATGAGATATATGAACAAAAATATAATACCATCCTTGTTATAGTAGGGATCACCTTTAGTTTGGGATTTATAACGTCTTTTGAAAAATGAAAAATTGTTTATAAGAAGAACTAATTTTGAAAAAGGTCAAATTCTTCAATTGGTAAATGTGACGTGTTGTCAAATCAAACAAAGCTTCAAACCTAGATTGACTAGTAAAATTTTGGGGTTATATCTAACAATAGATCACCTTTATCACACACACCCTTCAATCCTATGCTCAAATGGTTAAGTTTTTTCATTTCTTAAACATGTCTCGAGGGCAGAGTACAGAGAGATTATTTCTTGGGGACTAGATTACTTGGGAAATAGGTATATTGACAATTTACTCTCCAATTTTTCTAATTTGATTATTAACACCCATTCTTTTTAAATCATTTTTATTTGTCGCTCTCTTCTCAGAATCGCTTTTAGTTGGCATTGGATTTTAATTCAAATGTTTGGTGAATAAGATATATGAACAAAAATATAATATCATCCTTGTTGTAGAGATGACTTTTAGTTTAGGATTTATAGTCTTTTGAAGAAATAAAAATTGTTGCTAAGAAGAACTAAACTTTGAAAAAGGTCAAAGGCTTCACTTAGTAAATAGAGAGATGGAGTTAGATATATTAAAAAATCTAAATATTTTAAAAACATATATTTTTAATTTTTTTTTTTACATTATTAAATGAATAAAGTGATTCCAATTTTTAGTAGATAGTATTTTTCTTGAAATATTGATTAAATACAATATTTCTATATAATAATATTAAAATATATAATAATCTCCAATTATGATATTGGAAAATTATAAAAATATTTTTAAAATAAATTTATTTAAAAAAATAACATTGTATTTTCTTAACCTTTTATAGAATATATGACCTGACAATTATAACTATATACTACATATTTCAAATGAAAAAATTTCAACACTTAAATTATAATATATCATCAAAATTTATAAATAATTAATTAATGGTTTTTTGCCAACGTAGACATGATTTAACATAAAAAAGTTAAATTCATTTTTTATCATTAATTTTTTTTATATAAATGAACTAATTTTTCATTGTTAACACAATATCGTATTTAAATTGTAAAATATAAATTTAAGTGCAAATATTTTACAAATTGCATACCTTCAACTAGTTTGCAAATTTCTTATCATTGACATGGGGGTTTCTCTATTTGGTGTTCTCAATTGCGGCATCTCTTGAAGTCAAATCATGATTTATGCATAAGAATTTTTTTGTAGCTATTTCAATTGTTTGGTTTGATGAAATTAATTTGTTGATATGCTTAATCTATAATGGTTTCATGTGACTTTGAATTTTTTCCGAGAATCAACATGTATAAGGTGAGTAAATATTAATAAAATGTATATTATTTAGGTAAGTACGCATATATTTGAATGGATATTTTGGAATATTTAATTAAATCAAGTTACATAATTCAATTTAGTTGGTAATGGCAAATATAATTTTTCCCAAAGCACTAATTTTCTGTCTCCCTATATTCTCACATATATCATAATTTGGAAAAGTAAGTGGCCCATTATCCACACGTCTTTTCTTTTGCAAGGAACAAACATCACATAGTGTAATTAGGGGAATTGTATTAAAGGACTGTGAACCATATATCCACATACTTTCAATTCAAACACATTGCATGTGCACCAATGACCTTTCACACACCATCACTATTGACCAATTTTCTTTACTAACCATTACAAGTAGAGTAATTTCTTATATTTTTCTTTGAAATTTTGCACACAAACATAGCTTAAAACTAGGAAGATTAAGTGGCCCTAATCCACATATATTTTTTACTTGTTTTACTCATTCCAATTCACACTACACCTAGCTTAACTAGGAGGAAAGTAATTGTCCCTAAATCCACAAATATTTTTTACTTATTTTTTTAACCATTTCTTTTATTTATTTTATTTATTTTCGGGACGAAGACTTGGTGTTAGTAAAGAAAGAAAGTAGGCACTGCCTCCCTTACATCCTTGTGGCAAACTTGTGGTGGAATCTAAACCTTTTCTCAAAGCACTAAATCTTACATCTCCGTTATGCTCACATGGTATAATTAGGAAATAAGTAAGACATGGCCCATCATCCACAAATCATTTATTTTCTTGCAAGGAACAAGCATAACATAGTGTAACTAGAAGAATTGTAAGGGCTCACCGCATATTCACATCAATTCACACTTTTTATGCTCACAATTTAACTTGCAGACACATTCACCCCATACAATAAGCTCACATAAACTTTGTATAAAAGGTATCCTCTTTCTGGAATCTTTGTACTTAGTTTATTTGAGCTTATATTTTGTTGCACACCCTATGTGAAGAAGATCCTTTCTAAAACAACATAAACCTGAACACACTAAATTCCACATAGGATCCAAAATATTATTTATAGTTCATGCTAGGACCATGGGGATAGGAAACACATAATATTTCATGGTTTTTTTTCATATTGAAACATAGAAAGTTTCATTTTAGGGAGATTAACACCTGCATCATCCAGTGACAAATTTGGTACATGGAAAGAAACTTGTTAAGGGGGTAAGGCTTAGGTGGTAGATTACCACGAACCTTCATTTTGTCTCTCGACATATGGTAGGGGTTCTATGTCCAAAACTAACAATTAGAAGTTGATATTCATCCATTCCAACTAGGCATAGGTAACTTAGTGGCCAAATCTTAGGGCATATTTTCCTATAGGTTGACGTGGGTAACACTTAGGCCTGAGGTGATCTTGTTCAAGCTACTAGAAGAATCTTCATCACTTCAAGACATATCCCTAGTATGTCAACAAATATAACCCTCTCCATACCTTGGTTGGTATTTTGGTTGTTGGAAGTGTCATCAGTGACATTCATGACGTGGCCCCAATACCCTATTCTAAATTATTCACAAGGCCTAGTTACTACTTGAGTAGAAGGATACTAGGTATGTTTAGGAATTTTCTTCATACAAAAAACATGAAAAAACCTTTTTGTTGATTATTTCACACTTTAGAATTAAATGGAAAATTAACAATTTATCTTTAGATTTATCCTATGTATGTGATTCATTTGGTTTTCCTAAAGAAAATGTCACTCACCATATTTTCCCACAAACTTACTAGGGAACCATGGGGGACCCAAGGGTTACCCTTCAATCTAGGAACCTACAAGATCTCCCATGATTACTGAGAGGAGTGCTTTGTATCTCACCATTATGGCACAAAAGACAAGACCACATCACATTTTTTGGCACATCCATTCTTGGAGCCACCTTATTGGGATCTAACTCCTCTCAAGGAACCCCCACCACTAGCCCTTAGGGAAATACAAACACTACCCCACAGGGAAATCTAACCAACCCCACCCCCAAGGGTACCCAAACCAATACTACCCTGCAAGGTACACTAATAAAAGTACCAAAATCAACACAAAAAGTCATTACATCATGGCTAACACCAAAACAACATCATTTATCACTTCTTTAAAACTCTTAGATTTGAAGAAACTCACAAATTATCCATTGCTCCTAATTAGAAATTCCCCCCCATTCCAACCAAGTTACCATTGTGTTGATGGTTCTAGAAATCCATCAACCAAGGGGTCTCCCTAATGTGAAGTCCCAATTAGATCTCACACTGTTTGGATTAGGAGCCCTATCTAGAATATTGGCCCAGTTGCCATGTATTCTTATAGATTTTCCTTGGCTCTAATTGTCAGCAAGAGAGTAATGTGTGGTGCCTTCAGAAAGCAAGAAGGTGTACTAGTAAGTGTTCTACTGTAGCTGTTTCAAAGTTATTCTATTACAGAGGGAAATAGTAAAGTGAGCCTCTAAGAGAGATGTGAGAGTACCACCCAAGAAGAGACACAAGCAAACAAGAAGGATCTGTCTAACATCCAGTGGAATAGTCCACAAAAAATGCGACAGTCATTACAACCAATAAAAGAGAGAGATTTTTCTAGAATCCTGTGGAATATTCCACAAGGATGGGACAACAATAACAACCATTACAACACATTCTCAATAAGATAAGTACTAAAATAACCGAAATATCTCAACTACTTTAACACAGATGAAAGCAAACATGAAATATAAACCTTCGTAGAATAGTCTTACAAATATTCATAATCCATGCATGAAGAATGTGTCAGCCATGAAGGCTTATTTTATTAAGTAAAATTTCCAAGACACATGTATATAAAGAACATCACTAGCTCCAATAGTGAAGCATTGGAGTCACTCCTTTCTAATCAAAAGAACTAGTTTGTCTCTCTAATGACTTGCGAGAGGAACGAAGGTGAAAATTCCTTTGCTCATACAATGAGGGTGTATATATAACCAAGAGGTGATGCTTCACCTTCATTGTACCTCTTTGGCTACCCTCATGATTGTTTGACTTCCTATGACTTTTCAACTTTACATGACTCTTCATATTCTGAATGTGGCTTTGGACTTCCACTTGATAATACATTTTGAATAGGTAATTACATAATCCACAATAATGATGTGGCATATGATGACTTGTGACAGGACATGACATGACACTAATGACATGGATTGCATGATGATATGACAGTGTTAATCTTTCCTTCTCGCTGCTTCTTTCTTTGTGTCTTCTTGAAAACATGGTAAATGTTCTTCTTCCTCCTCCTTATGACTTGAAGATGAGGAGTCTTCCATGTGATCTTGATCTTAATCTTTTATTATAGTCTAGTGTTCCTTCATATTATTACTTGATGATCATCTTATATCTTCATATCCATATGTGTCTTCTAGCATGTCCTCCTTCTCCATCTCCCTCTTCATCATCTTGCCATAACATGATAAGGTACATGTTTATGCAATTCACTCATAACGAGATGCCATCAGTCTGAAAACCCCCTAGTATAAGTTTGTGCATATTGATCCATTGACTAAGCTAGAATTGGATGGAAGGCTAGGAAAAGGTCTTAGTGGCTATGTAGTTGCAAAGTTCAAGTAGTCAATAGGAGCCTTAATCCTTGAGACTACACAATCCATAGTTCAGGCTGGGTTGAGGGAGCAAACTCAAAATTATGGAGATCGGTGTGATAGGTCGAGGGCAAGGAACTGGGTGAGCACATTGTTTAGTTACACAAGACAAGGGAGGTTGGGCCATTACGCATTTGTGCATTTTAGGAGCTGAAGGATGAGTTTGAGGCTAGAGATGATGCAATGCAAAATTAATGCCAAGATGGGAGGAGTAATTGTCCAATTTTGGGAGCCAAGGTTGGGGTTTTAGCTCTAAAGTTGTGAAATGCGTAGTTATGGGAGGTAGAGACTGCAAATTGCATAGTACCAAGAGACAAGGTCATTGCTTGAGGGATGAGACTGCTCAATGCGTAGTTTAGGATTTCTAGATGAGGCTAGGATGATGGGAATTTTCCGAAATTTGGTTGTGTGGGGGACCAAATAGATTATTATGAACAATGATATAGTTAGAATGTGATCACGCACTTGAAATAATTTTATGACACAACAAAATATATCATCTAAAATATATTAACAACATATTTCTCTCAATGCGAAAACTTTGTGATGACTTTACTACAAGTGTGACACTAAAGGTACACTTTGTGATGATCATGACAACACTTGTGCAACTATGCTTAAAACTTTGGGAATGAATGCAATTGATGTTCACATGGTTAGAAAAAATAATTCACACAAAGATAACCCCTTGAAACCACCATACCAATCATACATATATTGTGTGACAACTAACATGCGAAAAAACGACAATTGCTCAAATGCGAATGACTCTTGCGATGTGTGAACAACAGTGAAAGTAACACATGCCAGAGAAATGAATCATGAAAATTATACTAATTAAAGTGAAATAGAAATAAACAAACAAAAACATGAAAAAAACACTCGCGAAAATAACACATGCACGAGAGCGACAATTTGCAAAACTCACTGAAATGGAAGTACAAATGTCGCTGGAACATGAGAAACTATCATTGTTAGTGCACTGGTTATTGACATGGATTGAACATCACACAGGCACAATCTTGATGGAATGTGTTATGATTGTCCTATTGGGTGTGGAGCCTAATTATATTCTTTATTCAAATGTATCACCGCATTGAACCCTAGTTTGTAGTCAATCTAGGCCATTCATTAGGCAGAAATATGATAGTAGAAGTTATGTTTAATTTAGGGTTTTTTTCCCTAGAAGGAAACCCCTCACTATATATGAGGTAATTGTATTGAAGCTATGTATATGTGTATTCTGAGTGAGAAAGAGAGAGGATATTGTGTGAGAGTGAAGTGGGAATTACAACAAATCTGCTGTAGGTTGTATCTCTTCATTTTGCTAGATAATGTAAAAGGAGGGACTGGTTATTTCTCCATGGATGTAGCCCAAATTGGGTGAACCATGTATATATGTGTCTCTCTTGTTTTTATGTGTATATATTAATGCAATATTTTATGAGCACCATGAGACCACTACCATGCCAATTTTTGTTACATATCAGAGAGGCAGCAGGCACTTGTTTGCAGGAGCAAAGCGAGTGTTATCTCCACCCAGGGTGGAAGGGGCCTCATTTCAGGCATCAACGACACAGGTATAGGACAAGGGAGAGAGGCTCGTGCATGATGAGGGGCCATCAGTTGAAAAAGAGACCGATGTCATCCTCATTCAGGATGATGAGGCAGAGGCAGAGAATGCCCGACTTTGGATGGCCATTCAGGAGCAGAACATGGAGATCCAAGACTTGTCACTCAATGTGGAGAGGGCTAGATGGATCATTAGGTATCTGGAGCAGGGGAAAAAGTAGCTTGAGGACCATCATGCAATCATGGAGCTGCAAAGCATGCATGAGAATCGACAAGCTACCCAGCAAAGGAGGATCGAGCTCACTACCTTGGAGCAAGAGATCAATAATGACTGTGAGTCCTGGTTAGAGTGGATCAATATCCACCTAGAGAGACTGCTGGAGAAGGCCAACAGAGACAAAACCATACTGAGGAGGATGGTTTGTCATTACAGGGCACTGAACATGAGTGCAAAGGCTTGGATAAGGAGCTTGAAGGCTAAATTGAGCAGAGCAACAAAAGAGGCAAAAGAGCAAGATCGGCTTCGAATCTTGGCTGACACTTATGTGGCCCAGCATAGTGCCTCTTAGAGAACCTCCAGCCCAAATTTCAAGAAATGTGGGACAATTTTGGTCACATGGAAATTTTTTGGTCACAAACAAAGGTTTTTTCTCTGTGTGCGTCGCGCCACTGGCGCGGCGCATAGGATTGGGAACGCCAAATGAGAAATGGTTTGCATTTTTGGATTCAACATACAAAATCACGACTACTGGCACTCAGGCAAGAAATTTGGGCATGATTTGAGTCTCCAAGAGGTCAAAAACACCCAAAAAATGGCCTCACTGCCCCTATTTTGACACACAGGAAGCAATCTTGGGAGAATGAATATTTGGAGGGGAAAATGAGCTCCAAATTCAAAAATTCCACTTGGGTTGGAAAGTAGATAGGCTAGGCTTTCCAACAAGCACACTTGGGCACATTTTGGACTCCTACAAGTGCCCTAAAACTAGCCCCAAAGTGGCGCGGTGCATATAGAAAGTGGCGCGGCGCATATAGAAAATGGCGCGGCGCATATAGGAAAAAAGGCCCAATTTGCCTCTGTTTCATGAAATTTCTATTCGTGACTTTTCATAAGTGGGCCCTCTCATCTACACTTCACTTTTTTAGCACCAAAGGCAGCATTTAAAGTATTTTCACTCCAGATGGGCTTCTATCCAAGTGGCAAAGGAAGGCAAACAGTCACTCAAGCCATTCATCATGTTTGTGACGCTGCACTTGTAGCTAATGTTTGGCTCTCCACCTTCATTTTGTAATGATTCGAGTAACTCCCCAAACCTTGGGCGTTCTATCTCTTCATGGTACATTCTATATATTGTATGCAAACTATTTGCAAAGGGTTGGTTGGCTTGTAACTTCT
>APFE030972623.1:6242-27592 GCA_000404065.3 Pinus taeda
GAGTTTCCTTTTCAGCTGTCTTTTCAAACTCTCTAAACATGAAAAGACGCCGAGTTCTTCCTTTGTGAGACTCGTTAAAACTAAATGACATCGAGCTCCGTCGAAATGACGCTCTCCAAGCATATGCTATCCCCGTCAAGCTTGTCATCCAAAAATAATCGGGGTACTCGCCAGAAATGGTGGGGGAAATAAAGGAACCGTAATCCTCGTCATCGGCAGTATGTCGCTCTTGAACATGGCACTGTTTGCATTCGTGTCTGGGTGGGGACATCTCATCTCGCTTCACTTTTGCCTCCATGGTTTTGGGTTATCCTATTTGGCCACTCATCTGCTCATTGTCCTTTCGTTACGACCTCTGATCGTTTGACCCCCAAATACTGCCAAATCCGTCAGTGTGCCGCCAATATGTTCAGGAGAAGTTGACCTTTGCAAGTATAACCTCCCTCTGATATTTCACGCAAAACAAAACTTGTCTCTACCCGTCTCGCGTCGATGATGTGGGAAACATTATGGCCCACCTTCGATAAAGATCACTTCCTGTCGACTTCAGCTCATTATCCAGGAGTGACCTAGAGATTCCCTTTAGGTACCTTGGGGCCGGCACGCCTTAATGACAGGTTCTTCGTGTTCGACATGAGGTTTTCATCATTGGCCTCCGATCGGATGATTCCGCGGGTGTTCGACATCGGCTCATTTATTCACATGCCGTGGATTGTACCTATAGTACCTTGAGGACCATCGTCATCATTGGTGTCCCCTCTCGCGTCTGTTAACAGCTCTCATTATTGGCTGGTAATCAGACGATGTTCAAGCATGTTTGACTTCGACACATCTATTCACATGTTTGAACTTGTACTTTGTTCGGATTCGGATGGAGCGCAAGACCCTGGTTCTAGTCCATTGTGGACCAGGTTGCAATTTTGTGGGACATCATTACATGACTCATTGATGGATGGCTGCGACCATACCTGAGTTCTCTTACGGATGGCTGTGACCATACCTCTTATCATTATGGTCTTCTCAGCTGGGTGGCTGTGTCCACACCATAGACCTCGTTTTTATATGTCTGTTGGATGGCTGCGCCCATGCCTCGACTACATGTAATTGAAATATCAATTGTATCCGCCTGCAGGTTCTCTCCAGTGGTGTTCCAGTCCAGCAGTCTTGTAAAGCATTTCACCCCTCCCACTCTCTCGGGCTTCATGCTTTAGGGGGCATCTGTTACACAGTAAAATGTCACTGCCATCATGTCCGTCTCCCTACTGTGCTATAAACCACATTCACCTATACTCATGCTCCTCAAAAAGGCTAAAAAACCCTCCTTTCCTAAGTTCACTGGATCATCGCGTCTGTTAATGAAATAAACGCGCTGACGGGCGGAGGCTAGTGTTGTTGTTGCGCTGCCAGCGCGGAAGAACACGTATTTTCCGCGCTGGTCCCATTTTAACGAACAGCGCCCCCTCCGTTTGTCCTTTTCGCACTGACCGGACCTCTTCCACATAGGTTTGCGATGTCAGCGCGGCAGTTCACGAGTTTTCTGCGCTGATCCTGTTTGAGCGAATTTGTTCTAACAACCAGCCTTCCAGACCCATCCAGAACTGGTTGTTAGCATTGTTGAGGTCGCCATCCTTTCTCTGGCATGTCTGTTCGACTGACCATCCTCTTATCTTGGAGGGAAGCTCATCCCTTACCTATTCATGGAGGCTCCTTCTCTTTATAAGCCTCCTCCATGGCCCATGAGCAGCTAGTTTGGAACATATAGACTTTGATTGAGGAATTCTTAGTGCATTTTAGTGCTGCTTTCTGTAGGCATTTGGTGTGTTGTGTGAGGATTGCTTTGAGCTTGAGGAAGGTCGTGAGCTTGTTGCCTTGTATGTGAGAGAGAGACCTTTTGATTTGGGAGATTTGATCCAAAGGTGAATGCTTGCAAGATATGCTGGCTGGACCCTCTAGAGAAGGACTCAGCGTCAGGACACCGGTTGTACCTTACTCTATTTTCTGTTAATAAAGATAGATGACTACTCTTATGGTTCCATTTACATTTGTTCAATGATTGATTAATGCAAATTGTATCTTTCCTGACCGATACATAGTTGTTGTTAGTAGATTTTACGCTCGTGTTTCCTCTCTTTTGCTTGTGCAGGTGTTCATCCGCGAGGATAGCGGGGAATTGTGATCGGCTGGAGCGAAGGAGCGAGAGGAGTATCTCTTCAACAAACAAGCGTTGGAATCCAAGTAGGTTACTTTCACCCACTTGTTAATTACAACTAGGAACCTGCGGTGTAGCATTGTTCGATTGTTGCTAGACCCCTGTTGGGCTAGTAGGGATCGCCTCTATCCGTAGAGGGGATTTACCTATCCAACAGATAGCACACCACAACATAGGCCCTATACTTGGTCTGGCTTGAGCTTCTAGCCTTAGAGGCATTGACCCTCCTCCTACAACATTATTCATAAAAATAGGGTAATGATCTTTATGATGCCCTTGACTCTTACATTTCAGACACCAAACTTCTTTGCACCTCTGACTGAGCCACTCCATCCTTCTTTCACTTTGGAATTCTAGGCAAAGATTTTGCAACTCTGCATGAATCTGCTAAACTCCCAAAGCAGCATCTTGAATCGGTGTCTCATGCAATCTCATCGCAATATCCATGGCTTCTGCTTGGGTCCCAATCTTTTACTGTGACAAAGTAACCCTTAGGTGAGGCAAGAGTGAAGCCATAAACCATTCACTATTGTCCAACCATGAGATTCATGTTAGCTTCGCAGATCTTACCTTTCAATCTCTGGTCTAGCTCCTAGGGTGTTTCACCAGGCTTCATCATGATTTCCTTGAATCCAATGATTGATTGTGCTTCAGACTTGGGTCTTACTAAATTCCTTATTCAATGTAGTCTGAATGTCTCCCAACGTAGTTGTCAGGTTATCAGTATAGTAATTAATGTGCCACATTATCATGTGATCCTATAAAGCAGTAACCAACATTTATTTATTCATTTGATCATCTGTAATATTCTAGGTTGTCCACACGGCCTTTGCAATGAACCAAAACCAGTCTGGGTCCTCATTTCCCAAGCCTCTGAAAATGGGAAACTTCACTACATTCGCCATATTGAACGGTGGCAGATGTGGTAGCAATGTGGGCAAAGGTGTATGCTGCGGAGGTGAAGATGGAGGTGGTGTGGGCAGATGGGGTATTTGTAGGAACCCTTTCCTTATTAACTAGAAAGCTCTCTGGGGTGAAGCCTGTGCTGCTCCTTCATCATCACTCAAATGAGGCTCAATCAATGTGCTATATTCAGGGCTTGTTCTCCCTCTATCCCTAAATAACTTTCCACTTCACGTAACTCCAAACATCAAGGTAATTTCATAACCCACTTTTCACACGAGAATTTTAATCCAAGTGTTCAAATATCTTAAATACTTACCTCGCGGTCCCTTAAAGAATCATCACTTTGCATCATTGTAGCTAACCGAGGTATCAACCATGAATTCTATCACAAACCCTCTAATGACACGATCAAGCTAGTGATAAAAATGCACGTGATCTTATCTTCAGAGGCTTCAAATCTTTGCACTAGCTCTAGGGTCCAAACTATTAGACCGTCGAGCCTCCACCTTCCCTGGCCATCTGCTAATTTAGAAATCCACTCGTATAGCTCAATCAGGAAGGAACAGAAGAAAATTTCATGTATCTTTGTGTACAGATACCTATCCAACCACTTTTATTTCATCAATCATGGATTTCAATTTTCTTGCACCGCGAATTCATGGATATTTCTATCCAACCACTCCTCAATTTCTTTCTTTATTGGATTTCAGTGATGTGACATCACACATCTCTTTATGCACATCCTAATCTCGACAACGAAACCATTTGTTGGCTTAGTGGGTCTTGACCTAGATTCAGAGTTAAGTTTTCCAAACAAATCCCTACACCAATGGCCCTTTTGGCATCCACCAATGGAGTGCGGACTAAAGTCTCACCCGAAGTAGTATGTGGGGATGTCGGAACCAAGTTTCTACACCTAGAGATTTATGTAATTTCATTTTGTTCCCTAGACCTACCTTCCCGCAGATCGATAAGCCTTTAAGGCTTATTGATATGACTTCCTTTTATCTACCTCTAGACCTTCGCGAAGGCCTACAACTGTCTTTCGCGAACCCTAAATAGGTAAATTCTCCACTTACAGGCCTCTTAAAATTACCCTTAATTCCGTGTTTACCAAGATTGGCTTAAGTGTTTGATAATTTTAATATGCAAGAGGATATTTTTCATGTAAATAATTATTATTACTTGCATTCATATGATAATGTAAATTATGTAATATTGTGCATCAGTACAGTATTAACTCATAAACCCATCATTCATCATAACATAATAGCACATTCATTCATAACATAAATAAATAGACAAAACAGAGGAATTGCTGGAATAATCTCTTTATTAATTATTTTATTCTTCTTACATATCCAAGACTTCCCTACACACTCAGTTGTGTACTCTACCCTAGTTCTCTACGCACACAGCTAGAAAGCCTCTCTTCTACTCTAAGACTTCTTCGTTCTTACTTCTAATGACCCATTACATCTTCATTGATCTATACTATTATGTCTTAGACTCTCTAAGACTCTACTTTTTATACAATCCCATGGTTCATAGACCATGGGTAGATCTACTAAAGTCGACACAGCTCACATAACATAAGGGAAAAACCCTTTGTGACACTTTACTATCTACGGGCTCCGTGACCACATCTTACGGAGACTTTACACTCTTTACAACAAAACTTGTGCTTTTTTTTCCCAAAACTTGGGCTTTTCCCCTAAAATTTACCCTAGGGGACCCTCTCCCAAACACTACACTACACAGAAAAACCCTAAATCCATCACATAATTATTGCTACCTTTCTCCTCCATATATTTGTGTTGTAACCCTTTGATCCTTTGACCTAGCTACATGGTTTTTCTCCCTTATTGAGCATCAAAACCTAAAAACTTTCAAACCCTATCTGAGCCTAGTATACCTAGCCTAAAATATATTCCTTTTCTAGTCAATTCATTGGTTGTGATCATAGAGAAAGCACTCTCTGTTTTGGTAGGGATAGCTACCAAACTGAAAGCTTGGAGATTGGTTACCTCCGTTCATCTCCTCTCAGCCTAGGAAAATGTGGAGGATAACAAATCTCATTGGTAATGTATGTGTGCCATGCTTTGAACTCCATAGAGATGACTTTGATCTGAACCGGTAAGTCCGCTACATACCGCATCTTCACATCAAACGCTTTGACAAATATTGTCTTGGAGCTTGTTTTTACACTACTACATAGCCATGAAAATTTCATGTGGGCCTTAACTGGTGTAATGGCATATGGTAGAATAGTGTATTTGGTGATATCAAAGCCTTCTTGTTCTACTACTTCCTTGATTTGTCCTATGTACTGCCTGATTTCCTGAAATATGATGTCCCTAACTCTTATTTCTTGAAGTTATCTTTCTAAAGGCATCCCATGTTTTTGTGTTAGAGACTCGAATCAATTGCAGAGATGAACATAAGCGGAAATAGCGTTAGTCAATTGTCCTCCTAGATGGATGTAGTTTTTATGATGGAGTCTCAACTATACTATTTCTATCTTAGCAATAATCCTATCCATTCTAACTAGATGTTGGGGAACATTCACATATTTGGCAGTCCATTGCTAGAGTTGATAAACAACTATATTTTCCACTTTCAAGAGCTTTAAGTCTTCTTTTGCTTTCTTCTGAATGCCAACAAGGGTTGTCACCACTTTTTGTAGAAGCATCATTTCATCATACAACTATGCCATGGTGTCCTTCATTGACCCCAATTCCTCATGTATGGCTGACAACCATTCTACCATGTTGAAGTTGTGTGAAGATAGCCATTGATTTTCCGCAACAAGATATTCCACTTATTTCTTTACTACAACGAAATATTTCCTCAAACGCACATTCTCACTCAACAAATACTCTAACTTGTCTTGCGCTACTATAACAAAAGCAACATTATCCACCATGATTTCCTTGGGATTCCTCATAGTATTAGAAATTATCACATTTTTGTGGATACAAAGACTAGATTCTGAGGATCATTTTGGAAGTATCTATATCTTTGTTGCACTACCCTTTTCTTGAGGTGACCAAAAGTGACAATACATACATCCATGACTATGTCTTCAAGTGGAGGTGTGATTTCCATTTTATTGAATGGAAGATGACCATCTATAATAGGAGCTTCTTCCAAAAAAACTAGCTCATCATCTATGGGTTGGACGGTATCATCTTCCTCTAACTCTTCCACTATTTCTTGAGTCAATTGTTCTTTCTCCAACATCTATATTGTTTCCTCCTCTTGTGACTTCCCTTGTTACTCTTCTTCTAATATTCTTGTCTCCTCTTCTTCTTCCTGCAACTTCATGAGAAGCTCTTATTTCTTCCTATTCTCTTCTTCCCGTTGTTGCATATTTGCCTCTAATTCTCTCCTTTCATGTTAAGCTATGATAACTCCATTATTCAAAGCATCAACCTTTCATTTCCTACTATTTTCTCCTGTTGAATAATGCTTGATCCTTTTCCTGGGAGTTGCACTCTTTGTTTGAGGACTCATTTGCGGTGCCTCCCATACTTGTATATCTTGGGAGGAGCTGACTTAAATTATTGGATGTGTTCTTCTTACTACATTATACTAGTTCTTTACCTTCTCATCTTCTGTTATAGACATTGATGAATATACCCAACTAAAACCAATCCTTTCACAACGTTGCTTGCACATTCTTCTAGGATCATAGCCATGAAGGTCCTTGATTGCAAAGTGCAATTGGTCCAAATCCTATGTTTCTGTGTCGATCACCTTATGGCTCTTTAGTTAATATAATCCAATCCTCAAAGGAAAAGTTTTCCAAGGTGGTTTCTCCCTTCTATGAAGGACTTCTAATTGTACAAAATCCAGTGCAGGTTAACCTAATAATGCAATATAAATCAAAGCAGAATACTATAACCTACTTCTCCTATCAATTTTGTGGAAGCTTAAAGATTGAGCTAAACAATATAACTAGATGATCCTGATCTTGGGAGGAGGCCCTCAATATATGAAAGATTGAAATGGATCTTAGGGTAGAGACCCCCAAGATTTGAAAACTTGTATTTCCAGAAGAGAAAGAGGAGAATGCCCAATAAACAAAACTGCAAAGAAATTTTTTATTAAAACCCACTGATCTGGATTTAAACATGAATGCAACAAAATATAGAGGTAACCATAAAGATAGTTATGCAGAAAAATAATACTTCATTTCATTACTATAAAATACTGAAATATGCTTACAAATAGAAGTGGAAATAAACCAACTAGGGCGATGGTAGCTTATCTCTGAGAAGAGATGGGGCAGCTACATGCCTCTGAACTATAAAGGCTACATTGTGGCGGACAATCTGTCCTTTTACAAAATGTGACTTGTTAGTTATAGTATTTTTCTGTTACAATACCACGGGTCAATTCCATGGATGAATGAATACCATGGGTGGATTTTACAGTACCACAGGCAGATGCCATTTACAATACCATGGGTAAATTGCATGGGTCGATGAATAATATGGGTGGATGAGTACCATGGGTTGATGCCATTTTCCATTCGGATCATTCCTCCCTCCTTAATAAGCAATGGTCCCCATTGCGTAAAGTTCCCTCCTGCGAAGCCTTTGTTGAATATGAAGAGCCATTGAAGATAAGGGTTTTATGTGGTTAACCCCTAACCATGATAAACAAAGATCCAAGGATAGAGATACCCTGTAATGCTTGTGACCAACTGTGATGATGACAGTGTGCGGCCTAGCAAATGGACTTCGATGAAGTGTGGGTTTGTAGATGACCCATAACCATGACAAATAAAGATTCGAGGATAGAGATACCCTGTAATGCTTGTGACCAACTGTGATACTAACAATGTCTGGCCTAGCAAATGGACTTCGATGACAAGGAGTTTATGCAGTTGACCCATAACCATGATGTTGGTTGCTGATGAAGTAGTAGGTGCCTACATAGCTTGGGGTGCGAGGGCACGTCTCCAAATAACCCAAGCCAAATGCTGCTATGTTGAAACTGATGATTGTGAAGCAGGTGCCTACTAAAGTGGGGTGGGAGGGCAGGTCTCCAATGGGAACCCACTCCGAATGCTGCTCCAGAATTAAAATGGGCATAACTCAGTCAATATAAATCATAATACTTATTATAACCTGTTTTTGGAAGCAAAAAGATCATTTTGCATCTTCCCATGAGTTGGAAATCCTTATCTGGACACTTTGAGATCTCAAATTCGCGCTGCAATAGTTCCATCGTCACAAAAATTCTGATAAAATAGCTGATTTTAAATCAGCAATATCTCCCACATTCGAACTCTGATTCGACCCATTGTTTTTTGAAATTGGGTGATTTTTCGAGAGGATTCCAGATCTGGTATTTGTTTTTGTAAATTTTGTACCAAATATTTCATATCTGATCTGCAAATCCACCGCCAAAAAAAATTCCTGCAAAAAAATGAAAAAAGAAAAATTCTTCCTGCTTGAGCCAAGAAAGTGCTCTGTGGAGGTTGTAGCACATTCCTGAAGTTTGTTCAATATTGCTGCAAAATTTGAAATTGAAATATGCATCAAACCCTCATTCCCATGGAATCATAACCTGCTCTAATATCATTGCTCTGGATCTTGGGAGGAGGCCCCTAAGATCTGAAACATTGAAATGGATCTTGGGGTAGAGACCCCCAAGATTTGAAAACTTGTATTTCCAGAAGAAAAAGAGGAGAATGCCCAATAAACAAAACCACAAAGAAACTTTTTATTAAACCCACTAATCTGGATTTAAACATGAATGCAACAAAATACAAAGGTAACAATAAAGATAGTTATGCAGTGGAAATAATACTTCATTTCATTACTGTAAAATACTGAAATATGCTTACAAACAGAAGTGGAAATAAAATAGCTAGGGCGATGGTAGCTTATCTCTGAGAAGAGATGTGGCGGCTACATTCATCTTAACTATAAAGGCTACATTGTGGTGGACAAACTGTCCTTTTACAAAATGTGACTTGTTACTTATATTATTTTTTCGTTACAATACCACAGGTCAATTCCATGGGTGAATGAATACCATGGGTGAATTTTACAATACCACGGGAAGATTCCGGCTATTCATTCCGGGATGAGTCCAAGAGCAGAGGTAGGGGTGTCTCTTCCTTAGAAGGTAGGGCATGGAACATGGAACGAGGAAATCGCAGGTAGGATATTCTTTAGCTCGCCTGGGAGGCTTTTTGGACTGAATTAATGACTGGACGATCACATCGGGCAGGAGAGGATCAAATCATCTATTTCCCTCTTCTTCCATCGGACTAAGAATGACAACCAACTTCTATTTCTGTTGTTGGACCATTACTTGATCGCATTGGTTTGCCATCCCCTCCATAACTTGCATTTACAATACCATGGGTCGATGAATAATATGGGTGGATGAGTACCATGGGTTGATGCCATTTTCCATTTAGATCACTAGAAGAAGAGAAATAAATGCATAATACACAAGAAAATACTTTGGGGAAAGCCTCAGCTAAAAACCCCACTATTTGTATTATCATACAAGGTGGAAATATATAAGAATTATACAAAACATTAGCTCTCACAGCTAGCCAGCTTTCAGTACAATCCTCAGAGATGCTCACAGGAAATCTTGGCTTCTCTTTAGCCTTCCTCTTTGCCCTCCAAGCTCCTATTTCCTTACGTTGTTTCTTGTGGATGGTCTGCTTCAACCAAGTGGAAAACTCTGATCTCACACACTTCAAACTACACAATCCTCAAGGATTTATGCTTGACTACATGCATGAGTTTTCTCTTTGACAAAACACATGAAACTGATAGTACGATGTCCTTGACTTTAATCTCAACTGGCTCTTTCTCAGAATAGACATGCATGACTTTCTGATGAGATAATCTTTAGTTAATTGGAGTAGCACTAGTTGAGTTCATGCATGCATCAACGGACTGTTAACTCACCATTAGTTCCTCAAATAGTTTAGAACTAATTTAATTGGACTTAACTTAGTAAGCAGAGTTAACTAATTACAATTCAAATATAACTCAATCTTATCTCCTTAATTTAAGGGATAACTTGTGCATGACTTCAGAAAGACTTCTAACATGGATTTCGCCAACTAATTAAGTCAAAATAACTTAATTAATTATTTCCAAGTAGCTGTTAAGACTAAATTTGATTTTAATTCACAATTTAATTCAAGCAAAAATTAAATTGGAATATTATTGTTTCCATATTTCAACACTTCCTCTCAACAAGAAAGGGATTATCTGGCACCCCGATCCTATCTCTATGGAACTCAAATTTACATTTTGACAATGCCTTTGTCAAAATGTCAAATCTTGCTCCTCTGTCAAAATATATTGTAACAACATGATCCTCCTCATTACACAGTCTCTGAGATGATGATACGGATGTCAATTTGCTTGGACCCATCATGAAATACTAGATTCTCAGAGAGTTTGATACAACTCTGATTGTCACAATAGATCACAATTGGATCCATTCTCTGATCAAACAAACCAAATAGGATTTTCCGCATCCAGATGGCCTCATATGTTGCCTGGCCTGTAGCCATGTATTCTTCCTCTGTCGAGTTGAGTGCCACCGACCTTTGTTTCCTACTCTACCAAGAAACTTTCGCTGACCCAAGGGTTAAAATCCCTCCTGATGTGCTCTTCCAATATGATGGACTCCCTACGTAATCTGCATCAGTGAATCCCTATAGCTTCACTCCCTTTGTCTGTCTGTACCATAATCCATGTTAAGATGTGCCTCTAAGGCATCTAAATACATGCTTTGGTGCCTTCCAAAACATCTTGGTAGGTTGAACCATCGCTTGACTCACCTGCTTCACCGCATAACACAAATATGGTTGTGTGTTCATAAAGTACATCAGTGAACCCATAAGCTTCTTGTACACAATAGCCTCTACTACTTCTCTTGAAGTAGCATCCTCCTACCTCTAGTTACCTGCTAGAGGAGTTTGCATGGGCTTGCACTTCTCCATGTGGAATCTTTCGAGTATCTCATTGGCATACTTACCCTGAGACACAAAAAACTCCCCATCCTTCTACCACACTTCCATGCTAAGGAAGTAATGCATTAGACCCATGTTTTTCATCTTGAATTCTCTTGAAAGGTCCTCCTTGCAAGACACGATAAATTGATCATCACCAGTCAATATGATATCATCAACATAAAGTACGATGATCAACAACTTACCTTTCACCACGATGTGGTATAGGTTCGCATCCACTTCACTCTTTATGAAGCCCAACCTAGTGAAGTAGTTGTCTATCATGGTGTACCAAGTAGGAAGTGCTTGCTTCAACCCATACAACACTCTCTTGAGTCGGCACACAAGTGACTCATGCTCAAAGGTCTCAAAACCTTCCGCCTGCTCTATGCACAACTCTTCCTCAATCTTGCCATTGAGTAATGTAGTCTTCACATCCATCTGATGGATCTTCCAACCCATCTATGATGATAGTGCCAACATATATATGATATATGAGTACCTTGTGACAGGAGAAAAAGTATCATCATAGTTAATCACCTCAACCTGTGAAAAGCCACAGGCAACAAGTCTTGCCTTATGCTTCTCCACACTACCATCATCAACTAGCTTTACCTTGTAAAGCCAACGGGAACTCAAAATTGACTTATTCTCCATTCTCAGAACCACGTCCCAAACAATGTTACGGACTATGGAGTCATACTCCTCCACAATAGCATCAACCCAAATTGGCTGTGGCATTGCTTCCTCAAAGGAATATGGCTTGGTCTCAACACATTCCCCAGCAAAGGTCCATGTATCCATTGTACCTCTCAGGTGACCTCCTCTATCTGCACTAAGAAGATGGTGCTCCCACATTCTCTCTCACATCCTCCAACAATCTGTCAGCTTCTCTTCTGTGGTTCTATCCATCTCTAGAAGACTCTACTTGAGTGGATGTTTCCACTCCTAGAACCTCTGCATGCAGATGCTTCGCATCAATCTGAGGCTCCTCCTCCTTAGGAACAAATATTTCCTCCATAGGCTGTAGTTGGAGCTCCCTCTCAAGGGAAACTTGCATGGCCTTCTACTCACCAAACTTGAGATCTCTGCAAACCACTTTCCTCTTACTGGTAGGCAAGTACACTCGATAGTTGTGAGGTCTATCAATGTACCCCACAAATATCCCCAACTCTGCTATCAGCTCAATATTCTTCCATGCATCCTTTGTTACATGGTAGTATACCGATGAGCCAAAGATCCTGAAGTGACCCACATCTAGTCTCTTACTAGAAAAAGATTCCTTTGGCGTCTTCACCCAAAGTATGCAATGCAGGCTTCTATTCTACAAATATACCATTTTGTTTCATGCCTCAACCCACAAGTGAAGTGCTAGGCCTTGGTCATGCAACATTGCCCGTGCTGCCCCTACAAAAGTTATGTTCTTCCTCTCGGCCACCCCATCCTGCTGTGGGTTATGAAGTTCTGTCAACTCTCATTTAATTCATTCACTACACAGAAGTCCTTAAACTCTTGAGAGACATATTCTCCACTGTTTTCGCTTCTCAAGGCCTTGATCTTCTTCCCAGAATATTTCTCAACCAAATCTTTGAGTTCATAAAACTATGTGAAGGTTTGGTCCTTCTTTCGCATGAAATAAATCCAAGATTTATGAGAATAGTCATCAATGAAAATCACATAACACCTTTGCTTCACTGTGGATGCCGTCGAGAATGGTGCACACACATCAGTATGAACTTTCTCTAAGATAGCCTCTGCTCAGCTGTCTTGATCATGAAAAGATGACTTGGTGTAGTTTCCCAGGGTACAACCTTTGCATGTGTCAACTTGCTCAAGTCTACCTTTGGGAAGTCCTGTAGATATTTGTTGCATTATATTCAAAGCCCCATGATGCAAATGGCCCAACCACATGTGCCATAAATCATCAATGTCTTGGCTTTACACCAATTCTGCTTTCATACTCAATGTTGCACAATCATTTACCTCTAGTTTATAGAAATTCTTCACACGAATCCCTATCCTCTTGGTCTGACTTGTTCCTATGTGTCTTAGGAACACCTTTCCTTTACCGATACCAAGTTCTTATTCAGTCCAGGCACATGCATCACATTTGTCAAGGTGAGAGGAGCTCCATGCTCCCTCTTAAAAGAAACTGTACCCACTCCTAAAACACTATACCTTCTGTCATCATCCACCTCTATGCACATCTTGAGGTCTTTTTCCTCCAAGGCACTAAATAAATTTTTATCATCGGTCAAGTGTAATGAGGCTACACTTTCAAGATACTAGACACAACCCATCATTGATGACACCATGCATGCAATGAGGGTAAAGTCCATTTCAAACTGAGAGGCTAATGGCTCACCTTCCGATCCTTCCCAGGATCCCTTCTTGGAATTTTGCGATTGGCAATTAGTCACATATTCCCATCTTGTGACAATTAAAGCATCTTACTTTAGACATGTCACCCTTCTTCCCTCCATGAGAAGAATTCTATTTGAAATGGGAAGCCTTCCCCTTCCCTTTGCTTGCCTTACTTGCTAAGGCCAGATTTTCTTCATCATCATTCTTGGATGAAGAACCATCTCATGTGATCCTCCTAATCTCCTCTTGCATAAGATCCGACTATAGTTGTTCACAATCCAGTAGTTTATCCCTTCCATTCACAGAGTCTTGGTAGCTATTCCAAATCTTTGGAAGGCCAAGGAGAGTGAGGGTCACCATATCATCATCAACAGTAGTTATTCCCACACTGTCAAGCTCATCTCTACAAGTGGTGATCTTGTTTAGATATGTGGAAATAGTATCGCCCATCCCCATCTCGATTCTTCGATGCTTATCCTTGAGCACCAATTTCCTCTGGTCACTACTATTCTAGTAGAGGCCCTTCAATGTCTTCCACATTGAAAATGGAGTATCCTTCCCATGTAGACTCGAGACAATATGGTCTCGAACTCCCTCAAGGATGATCCATCTCAGCTTCGCCACAGACTTCTTCCACTCAGCCAACTCTTGTGCATTAGTTGAAGTTGGCTTTGGGATTTCTTGATCAATGAATTCCTTCAAGCCATTGTCTTCTAATATTGCCTCCATCCTATCTTTCCATGCTATGTAATTCAAGCTACCTTCCAATGCATAATCGAGTCTCAAGCCATAGAATGCCATTGGCCAACCTTGAAGTATGATATGAATTCGATTTGCACTTGTGACCCAAAATTCAAACTTTGAATCCTCTTCTCAATATACTATTCATAGCTCTGGTACCATGTAGAAAATCTGGTGTAGGTTAACCTGATAATGCGAATAAATCAAAGCAGAATACCATAACCTACTTCTACTATCAATTTTACAGAAGCTTAAAGATCAAGCTGAACAATATAACCATAAGAAGAAGAATCAATGCACAACACACATGAAAATACTTTGGGGAAAGCCTCAGCTAAAAACCCCATGATCTGTATTATCATACAAGGTGGAAAACATAGGAATTATACAAAGCCTTAGCTCTCATACCTAGCCAGCTCTTAGTACAATCCTCACAAATGCTCACAGGAAATCTTGGCTTTTCTTCAGCCTTCCTCTCCACCCTCCAAGCTCCTATTTCCTTGCACTATTCCTTGTGGATGATCTACTTCAACCAAGTGTAAAACTCTAATCTTACATGCTTCAAAATTGTACAATCCTCAAGGATTCATCCTTGACTGCATGCATGAGTTTTCTCTTTGAGAAAGCACATGCAACTAATAGTACACTATCCTTGACTTAAATCTCAACTGGGTCTTTCTTAGAATAGACATTCATGATTTTCTGATGAGGGAATCTTCAGTTAACTGGAGTAGCACTAGTTGAGTGCATGCATGCATCAACTGACTATTAACTCAACATTATTTCCTCAAATAGTTTGGAGCTAATTTAGTTGGACTTAACTTAGTAAATTGCGTTAACTAATTACAACTCAAATATAACTCAATTTTATCTCCTTAATTTAAGGGATAACTCTTGCATGACTTTAGAAAGACTTCTAACCTGAATTTCTCCAACTAATTAAGTCAAAATAACTTAATTAATTATTTCCAAGTAGATGTTAACACTAAATTCAATTTTAATTCACAATTTAATTCAAGGACAAATTAAATTGGAATATTCTTGTTTCCTTATTTCAACACTGACAACCCTTTATTCAATTGATAAGCCACTTCTTGCAAGACCACCTTATTACTTACTTATGATGACATGAGGTGAGGAGAAGTATGATATCCAAAGCATCATAGTATGTACCCTCAAGTGAAACAAACCAATACATGATATCATGTAGTTAATCCTCCACTTGATCGTTCATGCAATGAGGATTGATCTCATGTATCATCTGAAATACAACTATGAAGAAATTATCTACTAATCTGTCAATGCCCCCTTGAAACTCAAATCTAACAACACTATGAAGTGGAAGTAAATTGGAAACTTATCCCGCAAGGTATATTTCCAATACATTCCTCGGAATGCATATTAGGCATAAATTCCATCCAATAGAAATGTCGACATATAGAATTTTGCTACCTAGTTTGACCTTAGAAAAGCTTTACCCTACCCAACATGACATTGTAATGTGGAAGAAAGTATATCTTACTGATTGAAAACTTTTCCATGGGTAACTACCATGTTGAGCATATATATCTAGTTCTCTTCAAATACTTCAGCGTTCTTTCACCCATGCAGCCTACAACACATAGCAATGAGACACTAATACACATCCATGAGAATCTTGGTTGGGTAAATTGCAGATGGGTGATGTCAGACCTTAGCAGTCCCTTGACACCAATATTTAATGATGCCACTTGTGTTGAGATCATCCCATCCAATGTAAAAGACATTATTCCCATACTTTGTGGGATTCTACATATTATAATAGGTCTGCATGTCTTCACCATAATATTTAGCAAGCTGACCACTGATTTCAATTTGAAGCACCAAATCTAAATCATCCATGTGTGTAAGAATCCATTCAATTACTTCTGTACAACGAGTGACTGGGAACCTGCATGCAATCCTGTGTATTTTGGACTGCTTGATATTAATGTATACTTCCAAATATTCCATGATTTTAGAGAATTGTTTCTGTATGAATGTGTATTTGATGTCCTCAATGGACTTGTCTATGAAGCACTATGTTTTGCAAAGATGGGAATGGTAGGATTTGTAACTTCTACTCCTTCTTCAATGCTCTCTTCTGAGGCTTCTTTGGAGGCCACTCAATCTGTAGTAGGCAACATCATTCCAATAGATGATGAAAGATTAACAATACTAGTAGCTTAAACACGGGTATGTGGAAGCACTCTCATGGCAACAAATATTAGCTTTATGAAATCCTCTATCTATTACAAGTAGTAACTTAACAAGTCATATTCACAGAACCATCAAATGTAACTAAGAACATAATCCTATGAATGATGGGACATACCTACTTATATAGGAAAGCAATATGCATAAAAACAAGGAGGGCACACTATCAAAGCATGAAGGAAGTTCAAGGGTCACTTAAGGCTTTGAGGTGTACTCATGCACTCAAGCAAGATGGAGAGATAATCAAGTGTGTAGGGTGCACTGGCAAAGAATGAAGGAAAATCATTTGGGCCTTCAAAGTGTTCTCATGCTCTCATGAGGAAAAGGAGGGTATAAGGGTGCATGCTGAAGAGATGAAGAGGTGTTATAGACATATTTGGGCACTGCAACCCCAACCACATATGTCCATAAACCAAGGGCTTCTAAGCCCTTAAAAGTGTTGTTTCATACCCTAAAGGAACAAGGTTATCTAATTACATCATTTCCCAGAAGTTCTCCTTGAAAAAATGCTCAAAACTGGTCAAAACTAGACCATCTCACCTTCTCCATGGTCAGGGTGCAATGCATCTCACCTATTACACATGGGCGGTGTGATGCATACTAAAAATCCCTTCTGTAGGGTGTGATGGGTTAGAGTAGACAATGGCAAAGGCAGTTTTCTAGGTGGAAACTCAGAGAATCTTCTAGAAACTGCTCATTTGACACTTGCCTCTCTGCATTTGCCTAGGGACGAGTAAGAGATCATGAAATATCCAAGTGGAACCATGAACTATCAAAGAAATGACACTAATCAAAATCCTAGAAGCTGACTCACCCACCTGCAAATATCTATATATGGATCCATCATCCTAGAGATCCAGAGGCTATAATTTTGTATTTTGTAATGAAGTGTTGTTGGTTTCTCTGTGAAACATCATAGTGTTGGGTGATCTAGCTTTTCATGAGGTGAAGAGGGCTTTCATGCTAGGAGGATGGCACTAGGTCAGACCATTGGGTTGTAATGCTCTCTTCTACTACTTTTATCAATAAAGCTATTTGAGTTTTCCTCCATATTCTTGTATATTTCTGAATCTTGTATTGGTGTATGCATTTGTATGGTCAATATACATCTGATCCTATATTGTTTATGGTTATAGATCTCTATGCTTTGATGGTATTATACTGCTTTGACTCTTTGAAGCGGGATAAGTGAGGAAAGTGTGGCGAAGCTCTGTCAAAGGAGGGAGGAAACAAGCAAGGAGCCAAGCGAAAGACTAAGCTTGGTACTCTCTGCTTCTCTCTCATCTATCTCTCATAAAGAAAGACACAAGTAACTTTAGTTTGTTTGTTTCTAAGATAGCTACCTGTCTTAGTGGGACTAGCAGCTCTGAATGAACACTAATTTTCCCGGTAACGAATAGTTTGATTGTTACACTGTTGTTTTCTTTATAAACTATAGATGGAGCTTGAAGTTAAGCTAGCTAGCCTTCGAACTACTTTTTCTATGCAACTACAAAGTAGATCAACACTGCTTCAGTCAATCTCCAGGTTAGTTTATGAATTGAACATCTGACTTGCAAACATCCTAAGTGCCCTGGTGGTAGCTCAAATAACCTCATTTGATCAGCCCCCATACTTTGTGTTTACTGCCTATCATTAGCTCAACCTAAATCCCTGAACTAAGCTACAAATTGTGAGCAAAAACCAAGCTCATTCTTGTCCCTAGACCATCGCACGGTCTCTCATTGGCAGTCTGGATGCATTGCACCTCCCATGTGCTACAGGTGAGATGCATCCCGATTTCCCTATGTTACAGGTGTGATGATTAGGTGAGACTGTTTCTGCTTCCAGATTTTGGTTTTCTCTTCATTGTCTTCAGCTTTATTTTAGTAGTTTTGTTGTCTATGATTAGTATATCACTGTTCAAACTCTCTTCCTTTGCATTATTCAGCCTCCATTGATAAATAATTGTGAATGTTTTTATGTATTTTTCGTCATTTAAAATTCTCCTTTGAAAATAGTAGCTTAATCAAACTATCGTCTTTTGATTTGAAAGTGTTGCAAGTGTCATTTTTAGTCAAAGAAAAGAGTGTCGTAAAGTCTTCCTCTTTTAGATAGTCGATTACACTTTTGCTATTGTATTTTATTTGTATCATCAATTCTTTGAAGTGTCAAAAGTAGTTTTCAAGTCAAAATTGAAAGTGTCATCTAAATCTTCCTTTAGTTTTGAAAAGAAATTGCTAAAGTGTCGCTATGAGGAAAGATAATTCAGATCTATACTTAGTTTTCTTTTTGTCATTCTCACATTAAGGAAACTGAAAAACAAATGCATGCATGTGCATTTGCATTTAGACTGCATGCGGAAATTGATTTAGGACAGTGCCTCTTAGTGTGTGCTCTCTGCTCTATGTTGAAAGGATTTTACTTTCTTTCCTTAGTAGCTAGGATTTTCATTGCAAAAGAAAGTAAACAATTGTTTATCATCTTATATTGCATATTTAGGAATTGTATATCTACATCACACGGTGAACCTTAAAGGCAATCTTCTTAAGAAAAATCAACTGTAAAATAAACCTCAATGAACATAAAAACGCTTTGGAACCTAACGCACAACATCTAGAAGTCTAGGCTAGAGACGTATTCTGGCGTTGTAAAGCCTAGTAACTATCGTTTTCATCGTAGGTTGGGTGATTCCTCCTCCTTGATACAAAAAGTTCCAGTACAGACTTGTGCTCCCACGTACAATCGAGTATATATTGGAAGACCATAATAGGCTATATCCTTTATCCTTAGGAAGCTGTGTTTGCTGCCCTATCGATCGCAATGCACTGAACACAACATTCGGGAAGATTGACTGCCGTAAGTAAAAAGTATTCTGTAGTTTTACGATTGGTTTGGTAATCCCTCTGTCTAGATTTCTAAAGTAGTCACTTTCATTCCTTTTCAGACTCCTTAAAAGAAAAGGTCCATCTGAGCACTTTTCACTTCAGGCTCATTAAAAATCGAAGGCAACTAGAGTCATTTTTAGCATTTTCTTGACTCTTTAAAATTGAAAAAGCAAGTTGTGTCAAAGCATCATAAAATTTATTTTAATCGAAATAACATCAATGTTCCCTCATTTGTCTTAGGTTGAGAAAATGGAGTCCATCGATCAAGGATTTCCCCTTGGGGGGAATCCTAGTCCCTTCTCCTCTTGGGGAGATGTTGGTGCACCTCATATGGCTAGATTGCCCCTTCCAGGACTTACAATTGGCTTGCCAGTATGGCCTTTCTCTACCTCTGTTGTTCAAAACACCATGATTCCTAAGCAATCCAATCAGCAACTAGATGATACTAGAGTTACCCCCCAACCTTCTACTTCATTTGTTTCTCCCTCTCCTTCTTCCTCTTCACTTGCTGAAGCTAGTAAAACTAAAAACCAATTAACTGAGAAGAAGAAGAAAGGGAAGGAGAAGAAGAAGAAGAAGCCAATAGCGAAAGGGAGTAACCATGCATCATCAGGTGAAAATCCACACATTGAACCATCCAAACCTAAATCTCCATGTGTCATTTACAAAGGAGACCACTATCATCGAGATTTTCCTTGCATCCCATGGATCTTAAGGGACTGGTCTCCCCGCTTGCACAATCCAGTGTCCTCAACCTCTGACGATCATGTTAAGAGCACACCGTCAACTAGTGAAAACAAAGTCAATGGACAATAAGGAAGATCTAAATTTCCTTGTAGACTGTGTGAAATTGATCATGCCCTCCACCATTGTCCCTTCCTGGATGAAGCTAAAAGAGTCTTGGATAACCATCCCACTTCACCGCTACAGCTTCCTCTTGGATACAAGAAACTCTTGCTGAGTCCATCGCTAGTTGAAAATCTGACTGACACACCTTTGTTGTCGATTGAAGCACCTATCATTGAAGATAAATCCTCTGAGTCCACACTGGACCAAAGTCAATAGGTCAAGACGGTAGTTGACCCAATATTGTCTTAAGAAGGTCTACCTTCGGATGATACAGTCACCAAAGAGAATGAGAATGACACCGTTCAAATTCTTTTTGTTAACACAGAATCTGATGAACCTGGGGGCAACCTACCCATTCCTTTACCATGGGAAGGAAGTTCATCAGAGATTCATCTGGTCGTCTATTTCGCCCCTCCTCCAAGCAATCTAGTCGTTTCCTTTGATTGCAATCTACTAGGGAGACCTTGCCTACAATCTAATGTACCATTCTGAATCATAGTACAAGCTTACAAAATCATCATGGCTGCTACAATCATAGATGAAGGGGCCTCCATGAGTAACCTTTCCTCAACTGCTTCGAAAGCACTTGGTTTGCCATCGCTTCTGCCCGAGATTCGAAATCTGTCAGGCTTCAACAAAGGAACCAGTCGACCATTAAGGATCATTCCAAATTTGCCTATAACTTTGAGAAGGAAAACCATTTATCTAAACATGATGGTAGTCCAAGGGCCATTAGATTACAATATACTCCTTGGGCATGACTAAATTTATAGCATGGGAGCTATTGTTTCCTCACTCTTTAGGGTGTTGTGTTTCCCTTATGAAGGCAAAATTGTCCAGCTCATTGACCAGCTTTCACTTCCTGGTTCAAATACAACTAATAGTCAAATACCATCCCTAACTAATATTTTTGCACAAGGAATGTCTCATCAGCCTACAGTCCATCCACTTGATGATCGGTGAATGTGAATAAACCTAAGGGGCGTGCACCTTGGTTTACTTCAGCAGGAAAACTTTAGGTATATGGTAGGTTTCCGCGAAGGATATATGACTAGTCTGACACACCCATCCATTTAGGAAAATGGGATTAGACTGGAATAAGATTCCCTCGTCAAAGTTATGTGAGTGGATGTGTCCCACCATTCACCTTTGTCTATTTCGATGGACAGAGCCA